>JAVBJF010000311.1:162516-428539 GCA_033439095.1 Pseudococcus viburni
GTCACCATCTACGATCAGTCAAATTTGTATTTAAACCGGTATTACAACAATGACAGAAGGTAGATATACGAATAGTTATGCAAAACGGAACGAATTACTAAAACGAAATACTTAACGATACGAAATACTTTAACCGAACCCAGGCAACTCAAAGGTTGCGTCGCGTCGCAGAACCAGGCTCGCGGATCTAAGTAAGCAGCCACCTTTCCTAGTGCTGTACAGACGAAGACTGATTCAAGCTACCTGAGCGCGAAGGCGCGTAGGGTAGCGAATCCTTTTACCTGGCCTTCATGGTGGTCTCGCTAGACTCGACCCACGCAACACCACGAAAGGGAGGGCCATAGTGACCATAACAACATGGCTCACACAAAACCATTCAAAATCAAAATGGCACCAGGAAAATAATTTTTTTGTTATTTGTTTACACTCCTCCAATTTCTAGTAGAAATATCCATCGTGGAAATCGTATCCTTTGTCATTTGGTGTTCCTTTGAAGCCTCCTGGCGCAAAAGCCCCTTTACTCCACAAAACATGATTATTTTCATTGGTGGGCTAAAAAATGAGAATAAATGTAAATTTGGCTAATTTAAAATCAATGTGACACCGGAAGAACTGTAATTTCAGTAATTTAAATTTTTTTCAACCAATTTTTGCGTAAAATTGTTTTTATTCAACAAAACGTCAATTTGTTGGTCAGTGAATGAAATTCCCAATGAACCCGAATTTGTTTAATATCAAGTGGAAATAGCCCACATAGAATAGTAATATTTGCAATTCGTGTTTTTTTCAAAATCCTCCTGGCGCAGAACCCATTTTATTAAACAAAATGCTAGTATTTTGATTGATGAGACCGAAAAATAACGACGACGGTGGTACGGTTTAAACTGGTGGTCAAAATAGCCTAAGAAATGGATTCTAGGGCTTATACGACAAGAATTTCGATACCACACTTGATATCGCTGAAGCGATTTCCTTACCTTGATTTATCCCAATTTTTATTACGAACCCCCGAATTTTTCCACAATTTCTTGTATTTTTCACAATTTTTTCACCCTTTCATCACCGCTAGGGCATTGCTGTCCCGACGAACTCGAAACAATTCTTTTGACGTTATCATTCGTTAAATTTAGTATTAAATCTTTCTCTCTTATGGAGTACAACCCGAAGTATCTATTAATTCACTCATACCGAGTAAGATAGCGTTACTAGGTTTATTTTACTATGAGTGGGAAAGCCGGGAAGCACGATCCGGCAACGTAGCAGTAGTAGTACTAGTTTAACTTTGTGTTATATGGCGCACGCGGTATTTGTTCTTCAATAAGGGTAAAGTGCCCTAACTTCGAAAGCTTCCTAATTTCGACCACCGGCCGATTTCGGTCGCTATGGGCGCAATCTACACGAAATTTTTTTTCATGTTTCTTTTTCGTAGATGAACAATTTGAGACCAAAATTACAATCCTACAGGCAAAATTAGCGGAGAAAATTGAAAAAAAAAACGATATCGCAAAGGTGAAATTTTTTTTACGTATTCTTTGATCTCAAATTATGAATGATTTTTTAAAATAAATTCTACCAAATAATTGTGAATTGTGATGGGGCATGGTGTCAGATTTCGATAAAATCATCGTTTTTTAAAATAACTGGATATACGCAACAAAAATTTTCACCAAAGTTCAAATTCTTTGGGGTGCCCTAATCTCGACCAGCTATACTATCTTATGTAATATGTTTTTTTAATGCAATTTTTTTCTGATTTTCTCCGCCATTTTTGGCTGTAGGGTTGTCGTTTTGGTCTCATTTTGTTTATCTGTGAAAGAACAATATTAAAAAATTATTTTCGGGTAGATTCCGCTCTATGCGGGCAAAATCAGCTGGTGGTCGAAATTAGGAACCCAAAATTTCAAAATCGATTTTTGAGTTCCCTCAGAAAAAAAATCGTAAAAAATATAAAAAATGATTGTATCTCTGCGTTTTCCATATCAATGTGCATTCCGGTTGCAACATTGGCGGCGCGGCGGGGTACCATTTTTATTCTTAAATTATGCCGTGGGTTACCGTAACAACGTTTCCTAATGCAATTTTAGGGAGTGGTAGAGGAAGGATCAAGGTATTTTTAAAGCCATTTTCGACGTTTCTACCTCAAAAAGTCTTCGATTGATGAAAGTTTGAAAAAAAGTGGTTGAAATATGGAAACCTTACCCTTAGATACCTCAAAATTATGAGCGAGCATGTAGATGTTTGAGACATGAAAAATTATCTACTCTTCCCCAGCTGCAACATAGTTTTGTCCCAAAACACTATCCTCAACCGATAAAAAGTTGTGAAAGCTCAAAGTTCGATTTTTCACAACTTTTGATCGGTTTGAACTAGAGCTTTGAAAAAAAAACGTGGTTGTACCCACTGAAGAGTAGATCATTTTTCATGTATCAAACACTCATGTACGCACTCAAAATTTTGAGCAATCCCAATTTGAAATGTCGAACAAGAAATTTTTTGAGCTTTGATCTTTCAACTCCTCCTGGCGTAGAACTCTCTCCATTCAACAAAACATTTATATTTTGATCAGTGGACAAAAGGAGGTCAAAAATTCCACATTTGTCCGAATTCTAATGAAAATAGCAATGACAGAATTCAATTGTTTGTCATTGTTGATTTTTTCAACTCCTCCTGGCGCAGAACCCCCTTCATTCAACATAACATTTATATTATGATCAGTGGACAAAAAAATGTTGAAAAGTCGTTATTCGCCCGAATTCTAATGAAAATAGCAATGACAGAATTCAAATGTTTGTCATTGTTGATTTTTTCAACTCCTCCTGGCGCAGAACCCCCTCATCCAACAAAACATGAATCTTTGGACAATGGACTGAAAAATGACAATACAAGTGAGCCTGGATTTAGAAACCACCATTAAGTGTCAAAAATTGGTTTTCAACTTGAGGTTCTTTATTGATTCTATTTCTTTTGAAAAGCCCAAAATCAGTGTCAGCTCAAAAAACAATTTTTGACACTTGAGGATGGTTTATATATACAGGCTCACATAAGACCATTCGAAATCGAAATTGAACCAGAATAATAACATGTTCTTTGTCACTTTTTTACACTACTCCAATTTCTAGTAGAAATATCCATCGTAGAAATCGTACTCTTTGTCATTTGGTGTTCCTTTGAAGCCTCCTGGCGCAGAACCCTCTTTACTCCACAAAACATGATTACTTTGTTCGGTGGACTTAAAAATGGGAATAAATGTAAATATGACCATTTTAAAATCATAATGGCACCGGGAGAATTGTAATTTCTTTACTTTTAATTAATTGTTTTCAACTCATCCTCGCACGGAACCGTTTTTGTTCAACAAAACATCAATATGTTACCCAGTTGATAAAATTGTCAATAAACCTGAATTAGTCTAATTTCAAGTAAAAATAGCCCTTATAGAAAAGTGTTATTTTACATTCGAATTTTTTCCAAAGCTTCCTGGCGCAGAACCCATTTTAATAAACAAAATATGAATAAATTTTGATTAATGGACTAGAAAATAACGACGACGACGGTGATACGGTTCAAATTTGTAGTCAAAATAGCATCAGAAATGGATTCTACAGCTTGTGCAGCAAAGATTTCGAGAAATTTTGTTAGACCTATCCCAATTATTATTACGAAACTCCGAATTTTCCCAAAATTTTTCCATAATTTGTTATATTTCTCACAATTTTTCCAACATGTAGTCTCGACGAACTTGAAAAAATTCTGTTTGCGTTGTCATTCGTTTAAATTAGTTTTAAACGTTTCTCTCTGAAATAGTACAACCAAAAGTATCCCTTAATTCTTTGCTACCAGCAAAGATAGCGCTACTAGGTACATTTCACTACAATTACCCTCTACACGAAACAGCCGAGAAGCACTGTCCGGCAACGTCGCAAAATTCGAGAATAGTGATCCTGGTGCGCGCGGTATTTTTCCTTATATCTTATAATTTTGAGTAAGCACATGAGTGTTTGAGACATGAAAAATTATCTACTCTTCACTGGCTACACCGTGTTTCTTTTCTAAAGCTTTATCCTCAACCGATCAAAAGTTATAAACGTTCAAAGCTCAAAAAATTTCATGTTTGACATTTCAAATTGAAATTGCTCAAAATTTTTGAGTGGGCACATGGATGTTTGAGACATGAAAAATGATCTAATCTTCACTGGCTACAACTACGTTTTCTTCCAAACCTCTAGCTCAAACCGATCAAAAGTTGTGAAATCTTGAACTTTGAGCTTTCACAACTTTTGATCGGTCTGAGCTAGAGCTTTGGAAAAAAACCTATGTTGAAGCCGGCGAAGAGTAGATAATTTTTCATGTCGGAAACATCCATGTGCTT
The DNA here is from genome assembly GCA_033439095.1 of Pseudococcus viburni. Lineage (NCBI taxonomy): Eukaryota > Metazoa > Arthropoda > Insecta > Hemiptera > Pseudococcidae > Pseudococcus > Pseudococcus viburni. Next base: position 166,886 of record JAVBJF010000311.1, read on the forward strand.
ACTCAAAATTTTGAGGTATTAAGGGAAAATACCGTACACGCCATATAACACAACGTTAGAACTACTGCTGCGTTGCCGGACCGTGCATGAACATTTGCATGGTCGATTTGGATCTCACTTTACTCTGCCATGGGACACACGGTGTTCCAAGTCCCCTGGCAGGGCAACGGATGAGTAAAAAATTCTCCGAAAATTAATGGACAAGTTTTACGAAATTTTTCGTAAAAATTCAGAAAATAAAGGTGGTAGCGAAAGTGTTTTAAGTTTTCTTTTAAAAACTAAGAAGTCTCGTATTCCTCCAAGCATTTTTTTTATTCGGTCAAAACATCTTACAAAATTCCATTACCTACTCCCTCAATTAAAAAATCAGTGAAAATTATCGAAAATCACTGAGAAACAGTCAGAATTGCATCACAGGAGAAAATCAGTGAATTTTTTTTTTACTGAAAACAAATCAGTGAGAAAAATGACCACAAAATCAGTGAAAATTCACTGAAAAGTCAGTAAAATTTATGAAGTTTGCTGAAAAATCAGTGAATTTTGGTGATCAATTCTGACCATTTATTAGTGACTTTTCACTGATTCGGAATGAGAGAGTACATTTACATTAAGGCTCTATAACAGAGGAAAAGCTTGTTTGCTATTTTCTTGCGGTTGATAAGATCAAATGACGTTGAAGTTTATATCAACACCGCGCATTTTTTAAAATTTGTTATGATTTTGAACACTTTATTTTTTTGGATTTTAAAATTTCAAAAATGGTTTGGTGTTCAGACCTTGGTACCCATACCCAACCACTCGTACTACATCTTTCACAAAATCAAGATAAAATCTTCGATTTACATATCTTTCATCAAAAAATGCAAATTGAATAAATCAGTCGATGTGATTTTCCATTTTTCTAATACGCAGACATGAGAGATGTAAGTTGAAACCGGATTGCCGACCAGTTCAATCCTCCTAATAGCGTTAGAGCAGGCAACTTAATCAACATTCGTGTCCATAAGTCGCAGTGCTGGATTTAAAATTGAAATTCCGACCAGGTGACGAGTGTTCGGGTTGCAGATCCTAATTGGTAGCTACTAGCTAGCTAGCTTCCCATGCGATTGTGATTGTATTTAACTACCTGTAGGTATATTATTTACCGGTTCATTTATTTGTGCTTATTATTTCTAAACATGACATTTTCATTTTTGTAATTTTTTTGGTAGATAATTTTTTTATTTTCTTTGAATCCAATAATTCTGCCATTATACAAAGCCTTTCTCTTTGAATTGGAATCAGTCAACTCTCATGAAATTCTGCCTTTCTGAATCGATGAAATACATTTTTATTGAAAATAATCTATATTTACTGATTTTTCAGTCAAAAATCACGTATTTTTCAGTGAATTTACCATTTTTACAAGAAAATCAGTAATTTATCATTAAAAAATCAGTAACTGACTGCATCAGCCAGGTTTTTTTTGTCAATTTGTATTTCAGAAATGAAAAAGGAGAGAGGCTTAAAATAAAAAAAATTTCACTCGCAACATTTCCTCATCTTTTTGATTCAAAGTGCAATATTTTTTCGACTCACGACACAAAAATTTCCCAATTTTTAAACGAGTATCATCACTTTTAATACTCCGCATGATAAAATGAATTTTTCTTATCAAAAAACTACTGCGGATTCAATTTCTCAGGAGTATTCTCCATTTTCTAGGATAGAAACACCATATTTTGTTGTCTGATAAAAAAAATTGCAAGAAAAATTCGAATCATCGATCGTAAGATAATTAGAGGTGATCAGAGGCGGTTTTCCAAGGGAAGTTAGGGAAGTCAGACTTCCATTGATTTTTTTCAAACTTGAGATTTTTCGTAATAGGTAAGTACCTAATTTTTGTAAAATTTATCCAGAAAAAAGTTATTATTTTTGCCAAAAACGAGATTTCAACGATTTATGTCCAAATTTATTCCAATCTCTGAGTTCAATTTGTTTCAACTCTAATAAAACGATTTTTTAGTTAAAAGAAATTTTAAAAAACATGTAGTTGAAATTTTTTCAAAATTCCAAGGTCAACAAAAATTGAGGACAAATTTTAAAATTATAAAAAAACTCTTAGAAGAAATTTTAAAAAATTTTAAGTTAAAAATTTTGAGAAAATTTGAATTAAAAAAAAATACAGTTGGAAAATACTTATTTCATAAGAAATTTTAAAAAATGATTACAAAATCAAAGTTTCAAAAATGTTGAGAAAATTTCACTGATGAAATCAATTCGAGATTTTCGGAGCAAAAGCGAAGATTTCAGAGGAGGATCAATATCGTTTATCGATCGACCATTATCCTTCACTACTCTTCCTCGTCATGGAAGATAACTTCCAATGATGCAAAAGACATGAAATTCTTATTTCGAATGTTTTTAAAATAAATTCGTACAAAAAGATTTTTTTAATGTTGAGTTTTTTGAACTTTCCAACTTCCTCAGATTTTCTCTTCCAAAACCGCCGCTGGAGGTGATTAAAAGAGATAAACTAAAAATGGCATATGTATCTTAAATTCAATAAAAAAAAATTGAATGAAATGTTTTAAAAATATGAATTTTGTAGCTCATTTCTTAGAATGTTTGGAAATTCAGAAAGCAATACGCTTTTCATTTTTAGATTTGGAATTAAATTTTGTTAAATTATCGGTGTGGAAAATTCTCAGCTATGACTGTACATTAGATATGACTGGATTCAAAAACGGATTTCGAAAAAGAGGTGATGGTTTCTGCGCAGGAGAAAAATAAACAAGTTCAGTTCGTGAACGTTGATTCAAATGAACTTGAGTACACTCGTTCGTAAACTGAACTTATATATGAATTTCTACCAAACTGAACGAAGTTGAGCCTTTCACTTACTTCAACTGACATGTACTAAAATAAATCTCATTTTTCGATGAACTTCCTCAAATATAGATACAGAACAGCCCTAGATTTAGTAAGTAGGTATAAAAATAGTCATAAATACCTACTCCTCAGAAGTAGGTACGTGATATTTCCATTCTGATAGCGAATAAGAACTAAAAAATGGTTGCATTATGCAGCAACTTATGATGTGCAACTGTGTAATACATACATGACATAATATATGTGATATGTTTACCTTTTTGTATCGTGCGGTGCGTGAAATAGTCGATAAACGATGATCGTTGTTGAGATAAATGTTGCGATTGCTCGAATGATAACGTAGCATCACGAACGCGAGATAAATTTGCATTTACTTGGTAAACGATCGAGTATTTTTACAATAAATAAGAACGTATTGAAGAATTGCGTCGCGTCGCGTTACGTTACGTTACATTTCGTTACGTCCTATTGAACTGCGAAAGATACGATGCCAGCATACCTATACTTGCAAATACCGAAACTGACGTGATCACTTTGACTATTCGTTGTCGTTTATCGTTTACTAGTATTACTATTAGTTTATCGGTAAGTTTTTCAACCAGCTTCGGTGTTCCGGTTCAGGTGGGTGACCGCCTTTAGGCGTACCGCCACCGTGTACGTGTACGTGAAGCGGGAGCATATACAAGGTAGAAGGCAGTAGGTAGAAAATCCCTTCTTCGAAACTTCGCGTGGCCAAGCCGTGCCCCTTTCATAATGCGGAACGTTTCGAGGCTGGAGATGCGCGTTCCTCCTCGCCATCGAAGACGCCCGCCGACACGAGATATTCGCGTGTCTGGTTTCCCGGCACCACTGCGCCGGTGCCATTGCAGCTTTCGGATTTTCCCGTTGTGCTGTCCCTAAATCGAAATAGGTGAAGAGATCGCAATCAATGCACGTTTATTTATAAAAGATTCAAAGGTATGCTAACAAAAGAGGTATTCCAATTGGCAGGCGAATTCTGGGCTGAAATAAAAATATGTCGAAAATAAATCATAAAAGAACCCTATTCCAAAATTTCAAGCGCCAAGTTCATTTCTCAAATTTTGGCAAATTTTTGAAAAATTCAGAATGATTCCAAGACCCTGCAGAATATTTTAGTATATGCTTCATTTTCGACCTCTCAAATCGTTTGGAAGAAAGGTATCGAGATATTTTGGAGCTTCCAGAAAATTTTGGAAATTTTCAGCACTGAAGAAAATCTCATGAAAATGGTCCATATGAACTTTAGCATCCAAAAACACAGATTACCCATTCTGCTGACCTACTTGGTCGATTAAAACATAATTTTCTGAAGTTCATTTCTATTGAATCAAATTAAAATCTTTTTCCTTGAGAAATTCTTTCTTTTGAAGCTGGAAAATTCCAAAACTTTTGCTGGAAGATTCACGAGCTTGAAACCACTTCGAATCGATTTGGAAAGTTGAAAATAGTGTGGGTTCAACATTTTTACTTTCCTCCTTGATGCGTATTTTTCATAAATTAAACCGACAATTTTTGCTGCAGAAAAGTATAGATTTGATCCGGCGGTTACAAAATTTTGAAAAAATGTGTTTCAATTGAACATTTAGGTCTCCAGTACAGGTTATCACCGTAGATGCTAAAGTTCATACCGACTATTCTCATGGGATTTATTTCAATGCTGAGAAATTTTGAAATTTTCTGGAGGCTCTAAAACGTCTCGAAAGCACTTTCAATGGATTTGGAAGATCGAAAGTAGGGTACCTATCTATAACGAATATTAGCTTTTCAATTTCAAATTCTGAATCAGTGAAAAGTCATTGATAAATGGTTAGAATTGCAGAACAGGAAAAATCAGCAAAGCTAATTTTTCGAAGATTTTCACCTATTTTTCAGCAAATTTCATAAATTTCACTGACTTTTCAGTGAATTTTCGCTGATTTTCTAGTGATTTTTCTCACTGATTTGTTTTCAGCAAAAAAATTCACTGATTTTCTCCTGTGCTGCAATTCTGACTGTTTTTCAGTGATTTTCGGTAATTTTCACTGATTTATAATAGAGAGAGCACATTACATGGATCATTTTTTTTTACTTGTAGGACGTCCTCATCACAGAGAGTAAAAAAGAAAAAATTTACCCACCCTCCCTCCCTCTTTCTCTCTCGATTCAAAAAATGGGTAGGTACTTCTGATCTTCATAAGAATGATTGCTCAGAAAATTTTCATTTCTGCTTTTCTTAACCAGTAATTGCATAACTTTTTAAATAAAATCCAAAGGAAACCATGTAAATTATTTGACCCTCGCAGTCAAAAAACAAACTTCAATTTTTTTTACTTCTTTCTCGGAGAAATATCATTGGTGGTTTTCAAAAACCAACAATTCTAGGAGACAGCATCATCATTCGAGATAATTTTAACCCATATAAACCAAAAAAAAATGTTCACCTAAACTCATGCAAAGTTCTAAAAAAAAAAATGAACGGAATTTTAATTTTTTATATTTTCGCATGTAGGTAACATAAATACCGCGTGTTTTAGCGAAAGTTTTATGAAGCTTCATCGATAGGAAATTAAATTTTCTATAACTTTTGTGCTATGAAATTGTATCGAAAAACGTCCTCTTTTTGAGCTATAGCGCCTCAAAGATGTCAATGGGTACTTTTGAGATGAAAAAATGAAAATTGTTAATTAATTGACCACTCTTTTGATGAAAAATACAGTTTTGTGTCTTTCTGTTTTCAAAAAATGGGTCAAAGGGATGGTGGCATTTTGACTCATTATCTAGAAATTAAATAGTCTCAAAATTTACAACGCAAAATAACCCATTAAAATTTGCAAAACCGTACTTTAAAAAAAAAACCAAATAATTTGCTCGTTTGGATTTTATACTTGAACAAAAACACTATGAGAAATCATTTTCTGAAAAAATTTCACTGAAAAAAAATTGTGGAAAATTTAATTCCCTGCTAAGTAAAGTGTCGTTAAATTTTCATAATACGAATTGTTATGTCCAGTATATGCGAAAACCAAAAAATGAGAGGTGCGTTCATGTTCATTTAAATTTTTTTTACTACTCTCTCAATTATAAATCAGTGAAAATTATCGAAAATCACTGAGAAACAGTCAGAATTGCAGCACAGGAGAAAATCTGTAAAAATTATGAAATTTGCTGAAAAATTAGTGAAAACATTTGAAAAATCACTGATTTTTCCTGTGCTGCAATTCTGACTATTTATCAGTGAATTTTCACTGATTCAGAATGAGAGTGTAACGTGAGCTTTGACGAAAATTTTTTTTTTGTTCAGATCGGCTCAAAGGATTCGAAAAGAAAGGATTTCACCTCATTAAGAAATACCAACAATCTTTATAAGTACTTGAAATTATCTTCTCTCCCCCTCCTCCCACACTTATGAGTAGGTTCTGGAAAAAGTTACCTAATTTTCAAACTAAGGCACAATAAAACGTTAAAAATAATCAGGGCCAAGCCTGTGCAGTGCGTGTGGAGGGAGGGAAGATGGTAGTTTTCGCCAGGGTTCGAGTTTTCTACTCTCTCGTTCCGAATCAGTGAAAAGTCACTGATAAATAGTCAGAATTGCAGCATAGAAAAAATCAGCAAAATTCACTGATTCTCAGCAAATTTTCGCTGATTTTTCAACGATTTTCATTGATTTTTCAAAGATTTTCACGGATTTTTAAAAGATTTTCAGTGATTTTTTTTTAGCAAATTTCATAAATTTTACCGACTTTTCACTGAATTTTAACTGATGTTCCAGTAATTTTTCTCATTTATTTGTATTCAGTAAACAAAATTTCACTGATTTTCTCCTGTGCTGCAATTCTGACTGTTTATCAGTGACTTTCGATAATTTTCACTGATATATAATTGAGAGAGCAGGGATCCCACGAGGGCTCGCTGGGGCTAAAAATTCTGTCTCTTCGCTGTGAGAGCCCTGAAACAAAAAATTTGACTTGACTACGTCGTCGTATCAACGTTCGAAAGACTTTTTTTTTGCTTTCACATTTTTCCCTTGGGTCCCGATTTTTTCTGGACGACCCTGGCTCTCTCATTCTGAATCAGTGAAAAGTCACTAATAAACAGTCAGAATTGTAATACAGGAAAAAATCAACAAAATTCACTGATTTTCATCCTGAATTTCGCTGATTTTTCTGCTAATTTCATAAATTTCACCGAGTTTTCAGTGAATTTTCAGTGAATTTGCAGTGGTTTTTCTCACCGATTTGTTTTCATTGAAAATTTTTTCACTGATTTTCTCATATGCTTCAATTCTGACTGTTTCTCAGTGATTTTCGAAAATTTTCACTGATTTATAAATGCGAGAGTGGTCAGAACTCAAGTTGATGAAAATAAAATCGATGAGATTTTGAGATCAGAAAAGAAGTAAGATATTCAGACGATGTCAATGTTCGATATTTCCTTTTCAAAATGTTGCTTTAGTAATTTTCAAAACCCCACGTGCAACATTTCATTTTTTTTTGAAAAATCACTTGTCGCTTCAGCCAATTATAGGGGAAAAAAGTACATCAACGTTTCGAGGAAATAAAAAAAAGTGCGAGTGGAAACAATGGAGAGCCGTTGGCTTAGGGTTGACTTAGGGGAGAGTGAAGAATCAGCGCCCAAGCCTATTCAATATGGAAGAATCGAAATTGTTCAAAAATGGTAGTGGTGGTAGTAGTAAAAACGGTAGCGTGCTATAAGTGTGACTAGCATCGCATCGAGAGTGCCGATCACGAACGCGGAATAAGAGAAGCGCGCGCGGGCGCGGGGCTCGTCAAACGACAGGTGTGTCAGTGTGTAAGAGTACGAGTATTCGTGTAGCCGTGTACATGTAGTGCGATAAAAGGCAACCAGATTGGCGTAGCGCGGAGCTTTACACAGCGCAGCGTGAGAACCACCGAATCCTTCGAATTCCCACACATTATACTGTACCTAGTGAAAAAAGGCCACCTGTGCCCCGTCATTATTGTAACGCCGTTTCAAGTTTGTGTACCGTGTGTGCCGCTTCCCCTCGTCTTCGTGGCTGGCAGCAACGTACTACGTAGTACGTACCCGATATAAAGCGAGAAATTATGTCTGAAAAGATAATTTTGTGAACCTGCCATTCTTTACTCGGGTAGTTTGGGGGAGGGGAGTGTGGCGTATGAGCACCCGAAATTGGTGAAAATTTTCAAGAATCAAACCGCAAAATATATGCAGTAGGCGTGTTCCGAAGAATAAGATTTATTCGGTACCTACATCATAAAACTACCTTCATACCATTCTCCCAGTAGACGATTTGTGGGGTAGAGAAGGGTTCAAAATTTCAAAATAATTGATTTTTAAATCCAAGGACTCGAGGAAAGGGGTATCCTTGTTCTTAGATAAGATTGATATTTGTTAACTTCAAATTGAAACTCTTTCCACTCCCCTTCTTGATGACTGTGGCACTCTAACCTTCAAAATTTGCATATTTCGGTTCAAATTTTACAAAACCATAGGCGGATCTACGGGTGAGCCGACCGACATATGTAGGCCTGGCATCTCCAAAAAAATATTTGGCCCGACTAATTTTTTTCTGGCCAATTTGAAAAAAAATCTCCAAATTTCAGGAAAAAAAATCTTTAAATTTCAGAAGAAAAATGCAAACTTATATCTTCGAATCAAAAAACACTCGCGCACACGACTTTTTTCTTCATAAAGATGACCCAAATTTACTGTTCTTATTATTTAAAAAAAAATAAATACCTAACATTTTTCTTGAGTATGTATATAGGTGAGTTTTCATTCAAGTAAGTGTACTCGAAAATTTCCATATTGAGGTTATTTTTCGTGTTCAACACCCCCCCCCCCATTTTCATTCCAATAAAGTTTCAATTTTTTATCAACTTGGCTCAAGTCCGGTCTTTTGTGCCCCGGTAAAAAAAAATCTAGATTCGCTTATGTACAAACCTACAGATTTTAATTTACTCTGAAACAAATCACATGAACTTTTCACCTTCGCCCGATCATTTTGATTTTTTTTTTTCGTAAACTAGGTCGTACGATAGAACAAAAGTTGTGATAAATTAATATTTTCAGATTTTTTCGCACTCCCTTCATTTTACTTTCACCCTTCACTTCCACCCCCTTTAATATTTTCGTTGTACTCGATGAGGAAATTAATTTCATCGTGACCTCAAAATAACATGGTGAAAATTTCACCCTCTCACTCTACATTTAAACCACCCCCAATTGGATCCTAAAATCTGACCATGTTTAAAAAATGTTAATTTTTTTTTAAATCTTGAATTTTTTCAAAAATAGTTTTAGTTTAGATATCTTTACGGGAAAAAGCCATCGGTAGGTACCCATTTTCCAACACCTTAATTATCAAAGATTCTTAAAAAATGTAGTTTTTTCATGCTTTTTCAATACTTACCTACCAATTTATTGAAAATAAAAATTGAATTTCTCCTAAAATACCTAATATTAATATGAATATTTTAACCCATTACAATCATTATTGTCGATTTTTTCTCGCTTTTTCCAAATTTGAAAGACATGCACAATACATAGTCCTTCATTTGAAAAAAATATCTGCATAGGGATTGATAATGCCAAGAATCGCCAAAAAAAATTTTTTTTAAAGTCCGATTTTAGAGCCCTGTGGGAAGGAATAGGTATATGTGGAGTTGAGAGGAGAAATTTTCACCATGTCGTTTTGAGATCTACACCCAGGTTTTCTGCCATCTCCACATTCAATTTTTCGAAAAAAATTGCAAAACAATAACTCCATCGTAAGACTTCCTTCCCCAAAAAATTTTTAAATTTGAGCTTAAATTTCAAAATCTGATGAGATATATTTGACAGACTGTAATAAAATTATAGCTTAAGTTAACTTGAAACAAATTATTATGGCTTGCCAACTACGTCCCTGACAGCTCAGTCACCAATTCTCTCGAATAGGCTCAAGTAGGTACCGTATTAAAATGTAAAAAATCTCTTTTCAATTTTTTTTCGCTATTCTTTGCTAAAATTGTTTTCTTTGGTAAGAAAATAGTTCCATATTTTTCGTCCCTTCGCCCCTAGGAAACCCTCGAGCTGCAGCAGGCGTCTCAATTTCACAATACGTAAAATAATCCCAGAAAGAAAAAAAAATTCAACATAGAAGATTTTTCAATTTTTAATTCTTCCCAAGAAGCCTCTTCAGAATAAAATCCATCACCATAGCAATTTTAGCCACCCTTCCACTCGAAAAATTTCCAGCCCGAAGAAGTACGCATGAGAAATTCGAAATTACAAAAATTCAGCTTGGATATGAAAACGCAGGCAGAAATTTTAAATCACCAAAATTCAACCTGTGGAGGGTACCAGAAATTTGAAATTATAAAAATTTCGCCTAAAAGGAGAGAATTCCCTTATAGAAAAAAACTGCAAGTTTTTTTGAAAACTTGCAGTTTTGCATCCAAAACTTGCAGTTCTACAGCCAAAACATGCAGTTTTACAACAAAAACTACAAGTATTTTTAAAAACGTGCAGTTTACTGGCAGTTATACAACAAGTAAAACTGCAAGTAGAAAAAAAGTTGCAGTTTTACAACCAAAACTTGTAGTTTACTGGTAATAATGCAATAAGTAAAACTGCAAGTAGAAAAAAACTTGCAGTTTTACAACAAAAACTACAAGTATTTTCTAAAACTTGTAGTTTACTGGTAGTTATTCAATAAGTAAAACTGCAAGTGGAGAAAAAACTTGCAGTTTTGCAGGAAAAACTAAGAGTTGTTTAAAATCTTGCAGTTTATTGGTAGATGCACAACAAGTAAAACTCAAATTAATGTTGTTTGTAGTTCACTAGTGGTTGGAAAAAAATCAACTATTTTTTCAGCATAAATACTGTTTCCAGTTATTTATAAAATTATTTTTCAACTTGAAACATATCTCATACTTGAACCTTTTAATTAAAATGTCAAATTGCACAACAGAATATTATCACATCAACGATCGTATGAATTATTCTTCCATGTTTTTTCATCCTTAACAAAATGTCATCTAGTCGTGGTCTTGGCAATACATAATAAATTTTTCTATATTGAAACTGTTAAAAAAAAGTCTAATAGAATGCCAAAGCGTCAGTGATATCATCAAATTTTCAAATTTTCCCAGACCCCACCCCTCTCGCCCGAGCCCTTCATTCCTGAGCAAAAAATATTTGTATTCTACAATTTTCGAAAACATAGATTTCAAGATATATGACTCGAAAAAATTACAAAATTCAAAGTTTTAGGGGCCCCACTCACCTCCCCCTCCCCCAATCACGACCCTTCATTCCTAGGCAAAAAATACTGCCAAATTCTGATTCTACGATCTCGAAAACATAGATTTCGACATAATTATAACTCAAAAAAAATTGAAAATTTGAAATTTTTCAGGGTCTCATCCCCCTTTCACCCCTAATTCTTCATTTCTAGGCAGAAAATATTTCCAAATTTGGATTCTGCGATCTTTAAAACATGGATTTCGACATATAACTCGAAACAATATTACAAAATTCAAAATTTTAAAGGTTGCATCCCCTCTTCTTTTACTCCTTTCTCCCACCAACCCTTTATTCCTAAGCAGAAAATATTGCCAAATTCGTATTTCATGTCCTCAAAAATATAAATTTATTTACATCACTCAAAAAATTGCAAAATCTTAATTTTTCAAGTTTTACTTCTCATTTTTCCAATTTTTTGAAGTTTGAAGCCCCAGCCCCCGAGGGGAGGAATGAAAATTCTCTGAATGTGCCCTAAAATCGTCTATTTATTATAATAAACAAAATAAGCAAAAGATTTCCTCGATTTCATTGAAATAGAAAAAAAAAAAATTTCAGCCTCTTACTTGAGAACTGCTTACAGCACTAAAACTTCAACCTGACATAGTGGCGTGCTCCTCTAAACCAAGACTTCAAGACTTTGCAAGTAAAACTACGTAAACTTCCAGTATTACTTGTTCGCAATTACTAGTTGTAATGGAATTGACAAAATTTGACCCGGAAAAGGCACAGCAGAAATTTGAAATAAGAAATTCAAGCTAAAGGGCGGGTGATACAAGAAATTTAGCTAGAAGAGAAATTCTAGAGAAATTAGGGAATCACCAAAAAAACCTGAAATCATTAAAATTCATCCTGCTGGGATACAGGCGAAAGTCAAAATTAGGAAAATTCAACTTGGAAGGGAGAACCAGCAGAAATTTGATATTATCAAAACTCAACCTAAATGCAGAGAGAGAATTAGAGAAAAAAATTGAAATCACACAAATTCAGCTTGGAGGTGGAGGCACAGTTGAAATTTGAAATCATCAAAATTCAACCTGGAGGGAGGTGAGGGGAGGGGTTTACACCAGAAATTTTAAATTATAAAAATTTTGTCCAACGGGAGAGGACAATACAGTAGAAACTTGGAATTAACAAAATGTAGCCTGGAAGAGGCACAGCAGAAATTTGGAATAAAAAATTTAGCCTAGAGAGTGATGAATGAGACTTTATCAAAATTCAGCGAAAAAAGAGATGCAAGAGAAACTGAGGGGGTCACATCCTGCAGGGAAATAGGGGAAATTCAAAATCACAAAAATGCAGCTGAGAAGGTGGAGGGTAGCAGCAGAAATTTGAGATTATCAAATCGGGGTCGGAGAATTACAGAAAAATTTGGAATTCAGCCGAAAAGGTGGAATTAAAAAATTAATCGAAATTCAGCTTGAAGAAGATTTGAAAGCTTCTTTTTTTCTGAGGGTATGCTGTGGGTATAGAACTTGGAATGCCAGAGGGATTTTGGGAAAATGCTTTGAAAAAATTGAAATTTTAATTCTTAAAAAAATACATTTTTTCATGCTTTAATGCTTTAAAAATTCTTGTCTGATTTTTTGGGGAGGGGGTGGGGGGTACATTTGATACTTTGTACCCTGGACGCTGATTTGAGGGGTAAAATATACCCTTGTACCCTACTTTTCGACGCCACTGTGTAAGAGAAATTTGAAATAACCAGAATTCTGCCAATGGAGAGGACACGGAAAAAAAATTCAAAATTACCAAAATTTAGTCCAGTGAGGGGAGGGGTGACAGCAACAATTTTAAAATCATCAAAATTCAACCGAAGTAGAGGTACCGGAAGAATCTGAAATCACTAAAATTCACTCAGCAGGAAGTTATTGGAGAATTTACCAAAATTCACTCGAAGAGAGCTGTAGGATAGGGTGGGCCAAAAAATCAAAAACTTTGTTTTTTGAAAATTTACCCCCGGCAAAAGTTATTGGCTGGATAGAGTGGAAAAATGAAATTTAAAAAATTCAAAATCGATTCATATCTTGTGATCACGCAAGAGCCTCCAATTCTTCAAAAATTGCCAAAAATTCAATATTTTCAGAAATTTTAAAAACTGCCAAAAAAATTTTAATTTCTTAAAATTAATTTTTAGAGTTTATTTAGGGACTATTTAAAGCAAAAAGCACAACTTTTTTGAAAAATCCATGTTTTATAGTTTTTTTAAACTCCTTATATTTCTTCACACCTCTAAAGAAAAATCTAAAAGTTATGAAACACTGATTTTTTTTTTAAAATGTGTTTTTTAGTCTGTTTAATCACTAAATAAGCTCTTTTAAATTTTTTCAAAATTTTCAGAATTTTGAATTTTTGGCTATTTTTGAAAAATTGAAGGCACTTGCGCGATCGGAAGATATGAATCGGTTTTGAATTTTTCAAAAATCTTGTTAAATGTATTCAGCCAACAACTTTTGCAGGGGGTAACTTTTCAAAAATCAAAATTTTTGGTTTTTTGCCCCACCCTAATGTAGGAGAAATTTGAAATTACGAAAATTCAGCTCAGAGAGTACAAAAAAAAAGTTGAAATCGCTACAATTTAACCTACAGAGGGTACAGAAAAACTTCAAAATCATAAAAATTCGATTGGAGCAAGGTGCGGGGAAAATTTGGAATTGCAAAAATTTAGATCAAAGGGGGAAGGGGCACAGCAGAAATTTGAAATGCTCAAAATTTAAATTCAAGGAGCAACAGAAGAAAAACAAAACTGGAAATATTCGACCGGGAGGGGGATACAGCAGAATTTTAGTACTGATAGAATTTATACTCAAGAAGGATGCAAAAGCATTTTTCAAAATTCAGTCTGAACAAGACTGCAGGATAAAACGAAGAACAAAATATCTTGATAGAAGGCACGGCACTCTCAACCCAACCAGAATACATTCCTATACACCTCGGATAAATTGGCCAGCACTCGATAATTTCTAGGCGTCGAGTCGCTCGTCGACCAACGGAAGGCTCGCGTCGCGTCACGCCAAGCCATCGCCATCGGCATCCTAGCCGACGCGCCGCGCCGCGCCGTCGCCGAACGCTGATCGTCTTTTGGGAAGATTCGAGACGTGTAATTCTCACGCTTCTAAAGAAGCCAATCGAATGGCGATGGCGTTAAGAAGACGAAGACTAAATAGTAAATAAACGACCCAGACCAAGAAGCGAAGAAAGAAACTTGCCTCGACGAACGCGCACGCCATCGCCACGTCATTCAATCTTTTCACCGAGAGTACTTACAAATATAAGTATACAACGCGTAACACCTTCCTATCTCTTCCATTCCATCCCATCGCAGCGCTGAACTGATTATACCGATCAGGAAAGACGAAGAGCGGAACAGACCATTCTCTCATACGGCACGCCTAATACGCGACTCTTTTTATCAACCGTACCGTATCGTACCTTACCTATTAACTATTAGTCACCTATACCTAAGTAATAAGTGTAGATATATCTACAGCGAGCTGTAGAATTGCTACCGCCACGTCGCGTCGTCACTCCTCATCTCATCTCTCAGCTCTTTCATCTGGGCAGTGAGAAAATGGAATATATTTATTAATTCGTCATGGTAACGTCTCCGTTTCATTCATTCCATTTTATCTGTCAATGCAGAAGCAATCAGTTGCACTCGATTACGACGCCGCGCCGAATTAATGCTGGGTAAAAAAAAATATATAATACGCGGGTAATATAAGTTGATAATGACCTCGCCGCGGCGTTTTCCGCTGTTTAAATAGACTTGTCGTGTCTTATGGTCATTCGTCCAGCGTGTACCCTAAATTACGGTCGACCATTTTGTTCGGGAAAAAATACCTAGGTACGTAGGTAAAAGAAGACGAGACGAGCTGCGTCGAGTCGTACGTTTCACGCTGTATCGAAACCAGAGGAAAAAAGGTCAAAAAACCACGTCGTACAATACCGGCGATTTTTCTTTCAACGTCAATGCTTCGTAGGCTACAGGTGTACCAGTAGGTATAATAGCCCCTCCGGTTAGCACGTAACGATAAAAGAGGGATATGCCTGCTTCGTTTTTTGAACACGAGTTGAAATGTGGTTTTTAAGTATTTCATTTTGAACAAAAAGATTTTTGAAGAGAGGGCATTAAAAAATTTTCTTAGGGAGTAAGAGGTGTTTTTAGGAGAGGTGAGCTTCTAATTTTCCACATCGAGAGGTAGAGGTGCATTTGGTACCCTCCTAAACCTTATTCGAATTTTTTTTTACAAAAATCATTAAAAAGAGGAATGAAAATGTATATAGCTTTTTTACTTCTCGAAATATAGAAATAATTCATTGGAGATATAATTCGCTGTGTGATGGTTTTGGAGTGAAAGTTAAAGACATGTACTTTTGATAAATAGGTAAACATTAATTTGTTTGGTGGTTTTCGGTTTGTTCATTTATTCAACTTCTAATTATTATTCCAAAAAGGTAGCACGAGCGTTGGAATATATAGATCTGGAGAAAATCTATTGAAAATGACGGTGGTACTGAATTGGGCAGTTTCTAAAGAAGAATCGAGAAACTAGGAAAATTCTCAACCAACCAAGTAGGTACCTACTGTTCATCCGGGTACAATTTGACAAAATAATGAGTGAAATACATAATTTTCTGATGAAAAATCATCAGTGCCTACTCTTTCATTTATAAATCAGTGAAAATCATCGAAAATCACTGAGAAACACTCAGAGTTGCAGCACAGGAGAAAATCAGTAAGAAAAATTATTGGAAAATCAGTGAAAATTCATTGAAAAGTCAGTAAAATTTATGAAATCAGCAGAAAAATTGGTGAAAATTGGCTGAAAATCGTGAATTTTGCTGATTTTCTCCTGTGCTGCAATTTTGACTGTTAGTACGGACGATTTAGCTTAAAAAAAGCGAAAAGCCAAAAAAAATTCCCGGAAACGGGAAAGTTCGTATATAAGCTTTGTAGAGGGTGTATTTCAACATATCCGACTTTCCCTAAAATCGGTGAGTATTTTCACCCCCTTTTGGGTGGTGAGGGGTTCAAATTTTGGTTTTTCGGCTATAACTTTCAAAATTACGTATTTACGAAAAAATAGTTGGAACAAAAATTGTAGAAAATAAAAAAACAAACAATTTTGTTGTTCACAACTTTTTCCTAAGACGTCATGGGATGGAGCTAGGGGCTTCAGAAAAAAATCAATTTTGAAAATTTCCCATTATCAGAAAAAATCGCCAAAAATCGAGTTAATCGACTTTTAGGAGCGGCACTTTTGCATAGTACATCCTATTACTATGTAGAATAAGAAAAATGAACAACCGACCCCTCATTTCAAAGTAGGGAGGTGGACCTCATGTAGAAAAAGTTGAATTTTCCCCCTGGAATATCTCAGCTACAGTGAATAATTCGAAAAATTAGTTCAAACAAACGTTGTAGAGCGTTAAAAGACAATCATTTTTCTTTTTTTACATTTTTTCTACGTGGTCTTGGGGCCGAGCTATTGCAAAAAGAAAAAAGATCGATGCGGGGTTCGAAATTTTTTCATCAACTCAATAAATTACACGTGTGTATGCCTGGGACAAAATCTAGCGAACCAATAACCCAACAAGTGAGTTTCTTGGGTTTTCGTGGTCGCTCAAGTCGATTTTTATAATCATTTAACCCCTGGACCTAAATTGGACCCCAAAAGAGGGGGTTTAAAATTTTGTGAGAAATTTTCGAACGCTGCGTCGATCTTTTTTCTTTTTGCAATAGCTCGGCCCCAAGACCACGTAGAAAAAATGTAAAAAAAAATGAAAATGTTCGTATTTTAACGCTCTACAACGTTTGTTTGAACCAATTTTTCGAATTTTTCACTTTAGCAGAGATATTTCAGGGGGAAAATTCAACTTTTTCTACAGGGGGTTCACCCCCCCCCCACTTTGAGATGAGGGGTCGGTTGTTCATTTTTCTTAATCCACATAGTAATAGGATGTACTATGCAAAAGAGCCGCTCCTAAAAGTCGATTAACCCGATTTTTGGTGATTTTCTCTGATAATGGGAAATTATTTTTTTCAGAAGCCCTTAGCTCGCTCCTATGACGTCCTAGAAAAAAATAGTAAATAAAAAAATTGTTTGTTTTCAAATTCTCTACAATTTTTGTTTCATTTTTTTTCGTAAGGGCGTAATTTCGAAAGCTATAGCTGAAAAACCAAAATTTGCACCCCCTCACCCCCCCCCCCCCAAAGAGGAACAAAATATTCCCCAATTTTAGGGAAAATCGGGTTTGTTGAAATACACCTTCTACATACAAAGGTTATATACGAACTTTCCCGTTTTGGGGAATTTTTTTGGGGTCAAAACCTAAAATGACCGTACTATGTTTATCAGTGACTTTTCGCTGATTCAGAATGGGAGAGTAGTGAATTAAGAAGTTTGAATCTCAATTATTCTCGTGATAAAATTTCACCAAAAGAACTAAAACAAAACAGTCGCAGATGAATTATTTTAAATCCACTAAAAAAAATTACAATTATATTAAAAAAGTAGCACTGAGCAGAAATGGAGATATAGGTAGCCTAAAATGAATGTAGAAATAGATAGTACCAATAGACGAGATCTCAAGCTGTTGATCAAAGTATAGGCATGCAAGTTCAATGTGAAAATTCAGTTTTAAATTTTTTCCAAATTAAATTTGAACGATGGAAGGATGATGAATTTTTTCAAAGGTGAAATTTTGAATTGGACGAATTTTATTTTAAAACAATTCAAAAAAAATTATAGCAAATTTTGAATAGAAAAGAAAATTATGAAAATTTTGATACTAAGAATTTTAAAATATATAAAAAAAGTAGTTGACATTGAAAATTCAAAGAAAATGAAGAAAATTTAGAACAATGAACTGAAGTTATGAAGTTAGCTAGATTTAAATTTAAAATATAGCCTCGTACGTATGTAAGAAAATCTTGAAAGCAGAAAAATTATTTTAATAATGATTGAAAATCGTATGATAAAATTTTATGTCGAAATAAAAACGGAGGTGAAGTCTTTTTTTTTCTGCGAAAATGGAGTAGAATACTCGTACCTAGTTGCAATATCAAAACTAAGGAATTTATTGGAAGGAGAATTCAATACCTATCTAGTGAATTTTTAACAAGAAATTTCCAAAGATTTTATGATGAAATGCAAAAATAAAACTTATTAAAATATAATTTTTGAGAAAACGAAGAGAAAGAAAAATTGTGAATACGAGAAAAATGAGATAGATAATATGAATCATAAATGCACCTAGAAATTGTGTAAGGGAGGGGCTCAGATTTCGAGAAAAAATGGGAGGGAGTCAAAATTCAATGAAAAAAATGAAGTAACCTGTTATTTCAGTAGGACTGGAGTAGTTGGGGTATATTTTCAGTAGGAAGATAATACGAGTACATACCTAGTTTTGAACGAAAAAAAAAATAAAAAATGACGAGATTTTCTGATTTTCTTAGTCAAAATTATTGATTTTTTCTGATGTAAATGGGGCATTGATTGAGAAGTTGGTAATTTTTGATCAAAAAATCACAAATTTTCAATGAAAATTATTGAACTGATTAAAAAAGACGGAATTTCTGCAAAATTCAACAGATTCAAGTTTAGAGAGTGGAAGGTTTAATCAAGAAATCGGTACTGAAATACTACCCGAGCAAAGCGAAAGCGAAAATTAAAAAAAAATCATGCTCTTCTTTGACATTTTTATGATAAAAAATCTTCTCGCCAAGCTAAGGGGGGGGGCTCTAGCCTCCTGAGCCTCCCTCCTTGGATGAGCTTATGATTTGAATATAAAATTAATAGCTAAATTCTGAAAATTAGGTTTCCCTGTGAATCCATTCAGAGGGAAATTTAAATTTCTCCTGCACTGTCCTCTAAAGCCAAAGATTAAAAATTCTTCTGTAGGTATCCCATTTCTAGCTAGATTTTGGATTTTTCAAACTTCTTTAGAAACTTTTTCCAAGGCTGAATTCTGGAAATTGATAATTTTTCAGAAGCCCATTTACGAGCTTAATTCTAGTACCTATTTCGAAAATTCTCCTGCATCCCTTCTAGAGGCAGAATTCACTCAAAAACGACTTCAAGGTAAGGTCTCCTATTGTGGATCCATTCCTGTGGACCCCCTTGTATTTCGACTGTTTATGACACAACCTGACGAGAAAAATCATACTTTAACATTTTTTCACGAGGAATATGCCCATCGAAAAAGTAATCAAATGCAAGCCCCCTCCCAAAAAAATCTTAAAAAACGAAATCGTTTCTTCCAATTCTTTTTTTCGAGTTTTTTATTTTGGAAAAAAGGGAAATAAAAAGTATGTTGAGAATTTTTCCGAACAGGTGTCCAACCGTATATCACCTTTTGTCCTCAGAACTTTTGAAAGTTGAGGTAAATTGGGTTGAAAATTTTTTGCTCGCGGTTCCTAAGTGGGCTCTCCATGTTATCATTAAAAAAAAATCAGAAGTATATATTGCTCTAACCTACACAGAGATATCATTTTTGGGATTGTGGGAAATTTTGGGGCCATTTTACTACCCCAAAACAAAAAAGGGGCCATATTAGGCGACCCTCAATATCAAGACGGATGGAACCGAACGTCGATTGGTTCCATTACGTTCAGGTCTTCAGGAACAAATCATTTTTAAAATGAATGAATTATTCTGGTGTTTTGTTCAACCAAAAATAAATTAAGGTGTTTTTATTTTTTTATTCACACATTTCTGGTCTGTCCTGTTCCAGCAGACCTGCTTAAAATCAAGTTTTTGTGGCCAAATTACCTACCTACACTTTTGTATATTCACGAATTTCAAGCTATAAAATGGATCATACAACACACCAAATACGTAGATACCCAAACTACGTACCAAATTGAGAACGTTTTAAGCAGTAAAAGTGTAAAAGTGTGAAGATGATAAATACACGTACTTATATTACCTACACATATATTACCTCAAGAGTGACCATGCAGAACCAAAACCACAGTCATCGATAATAACAAGGTTAATAAAATTCGAATCACCCATCACCGCATCCCGCACCCCCTACCACAATTATTATCGCAACTAGTCGATAATTTCTTCGATGAAATTCCGAAACCACAGGCACAATACACATCCGAAGTTAATATACCGAATTGCCTACTCAATGAATGAAATGAAAAAAATAAGTACCGGTAGGTACAAATTTATGATTTTTCCCAGCTTGACGAAATACGGGTACAAAAGGTAAATCTTCCCATAGAAAATATTCATTTTTTTAATTTAAAAAAAAAAAAACAAAAAGAAACAAAGTATGATCATTTTTGTTGGGAAGATTTACCTTTTGCGCTCATGTTTCATCAAATTGAGAAAATTCACCATTTCGTACCTACTCATTTTTTCTCAAGTCGTGAAAATTTATTATTGTACAATACTATTTCCCGAGTGAAGAAAACATGAGAAAAAATGCTTAATTCTCTCAACTTTGGAACAGGGTTGGACCGAAAGAGGAAGGGGACAAGCTGCCCTCTCCCCATATCTGAAAATTCTGTTTCAGTCGAAAAATTATGGTTGCAGTCGGAAATTTGCAACTCGTCACAAAAATCGAGATTTTTAAATTTTTCGACTGAGTTCAAGATTTCGTCGACTTCAACTACCTACCTACGTAAGATTTATTTTTCGTTTTTCAACTGGAAAATCATAATATTGTAATAACTCAGACTAAAAAAATTTTAATTTGGAAATTATTATAATTAGTTAAGTATGTACTTTTCTTCTTGATAAATGGAGTCAGTAAAATTTGAAGTTTGAAAATTGAAAATTGAAACCAGAGGAGCCGAGAAACCTCATTCCTTGAGGCCCAAGTCCTCGAAAAGAATTTTTTGGGGAAAACGTTCCCTTTCAAAAATAACATGTTTGAAAATCAGATTTTTCAAAATCTTTGGCCTCGCTGCGCTCAGCCTCATTGAATTTCTTAAAGTAAGTGCAAGTGGCCGATTTTTATTCAAGTTTATTAAAATTTTCGTCCTTGCTTCGCTCGGGCCAAGTTCATTTCTTTCATATTCTAATTGAAACTACAAAATTTTTCAATTAAATTATAATTTTTCTTAAAAAGTTTCCACTCTTGCTTCGCTCGAGACAAATAGACAATTTGGTAGGTTTTTTTTAACTACAATACAATTACTGAGGGAGAAGCAATGAAGTAAATGAGAGAGAGAAGTTGTCAAAAAATTGAGTTCAATCGGAAAATTTGTGCCTTCCACCCCCTCCCCCAAACAAGTCAGTCTGTTTTGTGTCTGAATAACCTGATTTTCAAAATTTTTCAAAAATCGAGTCGGAAATTCTGAGATTTTGCCCCCTCTCAATATTTGGACTTCGATACGTCACTGCTTTGGAATAAAAATGGTGAATAGCTACTATTTAGTTAGTACCTACTACCTACCTACATTGTTCGCTTAAGATACAGGTAGGTAAAGATACAACTTCCGAGTCAACGATGAAAAAAATGATGAAAAGTAGGGAACGGATTTTGAAACTGCATGTTTTTCCAAGTCAAAAGTGATAATGTTGGCGAATCAAAAAAATTTCTGTGAAACGATCCCAATTTGATTTTGCATATTTTGAGCTGAAATGCTTATTTTGAGCTAAAATACATTTTTTTCCAGCTAAAATGCATATTTTCTGCTAAAATGCATATTTTTAGCTAAAATGCATATTTTCAGCTAAAATACTTATTTTCAGCTAAAATGCATATTTTCAGCTAAAATACTTATTTTCAGCTAAAATGCATATTTTCAGATAAAAGGTATACTTTCAGCTAAAATGCATTTTTGAGCTAAAATGTATATTTTCAGCTAAAATGCATATTTTCAGCTAAAATGCATATTTTCAGCTAAAATGCTTATTTTCAGCTAAAATGTATTTTCGAGCTAAAATGTATATTTTCAGCTAAAATGTATACTTTCAGCTGAAATGAATATTTTCAGCTTAAATGTATATTTTCCGCTATAATGCTTATTTTCAGCTAAAATGCACATGTTCAGCTAAAATGCATATTTTCAGCTAAAATGTATACTTTCAGCTAAAGTGAATATTTTCAGCTAAAAGGTATATTTCAGCTGAAATGGATATTTTCAGCTTAAATGCATATTTTCAGCTATAATGCTTATTTTGAGCTAAAATGCATTTTTTCATAGTTAAAATACATTTTTTCATAGCTAAAATACATTTTTTTCATAGCTAAAAATGCATAATTCCAGCTAAAATGTACATTTTCAGCTAAAATGAATTTTTGAGCTAAAATGCATGTTTCAGCTAAAAATGTATATTTTCAGCTAAAATTTATATTTTCAGCTAAAATGTATACTTTCATCTAAAATGAATATATTCTGCTAAAATGAATATTTTCAGCTAAAATGCATATTTTTTTAGCTAAAATGCACATTTGCAGCTAAAATGCATTTTTCGAGCTAAAATGCATATTTCAGCTAAAAATGTATATTTTCAGCTAAAATGCATACTTTGAGTTGAAATGCATTTTTTTGAGCTGAAATGTATATTTTCAGCTTAAATGTATATTTTCAGCTTAAATGCATATTTTCAGCTAAAATGCATTTTAAAGAGCTAAAATGCATATTTTGAGCAAAAATGTATTTTTTGGAGCTAAAATGCATTTTTTTGAGCTAAAATGCTTTTTTTTTTTAGCTGAAATTCATATTTTAATCTGAAATTCATATTTTGAGCGGAAATGCATATTTTGAGCTGAAATGCATATTTTGAGCTGAAATGCATATTTTGATCTAAAATCCATATTTTGAGCTAAAATGCATATTCTGTAATATTTCAAACGTTTAAAGAGCATATTTCGTCATATTTTAGCTACTTTTCACTAATTTCTTGTATATTTCACAATATTTTGAAAATTCCACCCCGCAATTTCGTTTTTTAAGCTACTTTTCACTTTTAAAAAATGACAATCCTGTGAAAAAACAGTCGAAAAAATTTTAAAAATTTTCCCCCGTGAATTGACGCATTTCACTATCGCAAATAATTCGTGATTTGAGTGATTTTGATCAAACGAAACGATTTTTGGCGATTTCGAGTGTTACCAGCATTTTGTTAAGCTCAAAAAATCATTTTCCAGAGATACCCATCTCGATAATGCATATTTGGCATACTTCCAGATTTTAAGCGCATATTTTTGCATATTTTGAACGTAAAAATCATGTTTGAACTTTTTTAGAGCATATAATTCCTTTCCCTAATGATACGGCGAAAGAATATCCATAAATAGGTAGTCGCCGGTTAGTAGGCCTAGGCATAGATTAAGCTAGGTACCTATAACTAAACTATACCCAACTGCGAATAAATCGTAGTGGGGTAATGATGGAGATAAATTAAAAAGTGGTTCAAGACGGTGCCAGCGACAAATACGACGATACGTCTAATATCTAAATATTAAATAGGTAAATAAATAAAGACAAAAACTGCGGGGCACGGGGGGGGGACCGTGTCGTGTACGGTAAACACTGGGACACTACACCCGTAGCTGTATCTTGGAAGGAGTGTGGCGGCGTACACTGTTCAGTCACGCACTTATCAACACGTGGGTCGTTATCGTTAGCAGTATTCCACGTTTAAAAGGAACCCGCGCAAACAATGAGCAAGGTGCGGAGCGGTATCGCTATTTCAGCAACAGGGCAGGCAACGCGTTACGACCAACAACAACAACAGCAACAACAACGACAGGCATTCCGACGCTGTGTGGGAACCAAGAGTGCCGGTACTTTCCCACGGATGGGCTTCGCTAGCGGGAGCGGTCTGGCTACCGGCCTGCCATGTGCCACGGTTGGTACGGCCCACGACCACGAGTCACCTGAAACCAGTTCGTCGCGCGTCTACCGTCTCCGATCTCGCTCTTTCGCTATTTCGCTACGAGACGCGGAGAGTCGATCGATGTCGATGATCATTTTCACCTTATCGAGTATACCAAGTAAAGTTATTTCGCATTTCGACGTGTAGAGCGGTCGCGAAAGTGCTTCCGAGTTATTTGGTCGAATCGTGGACCATATTTCGCTCTTGCTCCTGATCCTTCTTCTGCTCGGGTGTGTTGAACTAATAACATTGTCAGTGTTTCTGTGCGATTTTTGCCTTAAGAAGTTACGATCAACTGTGATTGACTTTGAAGCAACGTCGAATTTTTGTCGAGGAATTCGTCGTTGATCCATTTAAAAGCGTGTATTTTGGAATTTTTACGCTCCCTTGTGCTGGTTGTTGGAGAAAATTTATCAATTTGTGCCATGTTATCGGCGGCCACAGTCAATTCTTCCAATCACCATCGTCAACTCGTCATGCGACCGGATGGCCGTTGTTACGTTTATGCCAATCCATCCAGCAGCGGAATGGCCAATGGGTCAAATTCGGAATACGACGAGCAGCCAGTTTCCAGAACATATCAATACAGAAAGGTTGGTTTCATTTCATTTCATTACGAGGTGAAGGTGACTGTGCCTATTTGTAGGTATCTACGTATCATCTCCTTAGATAAATGTGTAATTAGTACATTTGTTGGTACCTTTCATTTTACTTTCGACTAAGACGTGGTTCGAAAACTCTCTCGAAATGGTTTCAGCAGCACCAACTGAGTAGAATTATAGGCTTCGAAAGTGAATCGGTACAATTTGTAGAAATTTTCAGATTTTGGCATACTTGACAATATTATTCATCAGAATTGATTGAATTTGAATGAAGAAATTTTCGACTGCTAATAAAGCACCCAGTGACCTGAATTGATGATACTGAGTCATTTTTATCAAGAAATTGGGGGTTTCTCATTTTTTTACAAAAGTTGGTGCCAAATTGTGCTTTAATTTGATGAAATCTTACACTGAGGACGAAGAAAGTTGAAAATTTTTCATAAAAAGTCATAAAAATGACAATTATTTTGATTTTCAAATATGATGTTTCGAAAAATTTTTGTCTGGCTCGACTCAGTTAAAATTCAAGTGCTCGTTTGGATAAAAATTTTTGTTTTTTTCAAAAATCATGTCATTTATCAATTTTTATCGTAAAAAACTGGTAAAAAACAGCTTCGAAAATGAATTGGGATGCATAAAAATAAACATATTTACCTGTAGGTATACATCAAACGCAGTATTTTTAAAATTTTTGGGAATTTGTCCCAAAGGGAGAGTTCTTTAATATTTGAGGTGGAAACAACTTCAAAAATGGATGTAGGATTTTCAAAAACATATATTTTGACACCCATCACAATATTTTTATATTTCACCCCCCCTCCCTCCTCCTTCTCCTCCTTCTGCTCAAAGGAAAAAGTCTACACAAAATCCTGGGGTCCAAATATTTCAGAGATTAATTCAGCATGCTCAAAAACATAAATATTTCTAAAATTTTGAGATTCTGTCTCCCAAGGGAAAGAGTTGTTCACGACCTGAAATCAAAACAACTTCAAAAATAAATTTCTCGCATCAAAAAACCTATTTTTAGATTTTTTGTTGTCACCAGTTTTATGATTTTGATTTCGATTTTCGCACTGTCAAATTATCAAACAGTCAGGTACTGTAGCGTGATGCGAGGGAGACAACTTGGACACTGAGCTACGTACAATGCAGGCCTAATCTATCAGCCGAAAAGTCGAGATTATCTCGACACACTAGAAAGAGCCCCAATTGTGCATATTGAGCATAAAATGTGCCCTTTTGGTTCAAATTATAAGCAGAAAGTTATCAGCTCATGATTAACGAAAATAATTACCTGTATCCTGTATCAAGTTTGTACTTACTAAATTCATAATTTTTTTTCTTGAGAACGCATCAGTCATTTCTTCTTCACAGAGGGAAAAAATATGAATGTACCACCTTTGATAACAAAAACTGAAAAACATTTTCCACAACTGTTCTTTTTCTTTAAAATAGAAGTGAAGTTTGTCTCAAAAAATCACAATTTTTCAAATACCTATGTAAGCTTTTGCAAACATAGGAGGAGGGAAAACTCATCTCCAAGCAAATTTAAAGTGGAGAATTTCGATGAAAAGTTGGGAAATTTGGAATCTGTAAAGTTTAAAACCTTGACAAGAAGCTAGAAATTTTTTTTTTAAAATTGAAAATAGGGAAAATATTGCTCAAAAATCACGACAAATTCGTCCAAAATGTCTCCTTTTGTGATTAAAATTTCTCAAAATTTTCACTTTCGATTTTTCCTTGACCTCTTGGAGCAGCTTTAGGAGCAATAATGCCAATTTTCTCAAAATTTCTAATAAATTTTATACTTACAAGGGAGCTACCCGAGATCTGACCCGCCAAATTGAGAAAAAATTTCACAGGCTTGTAGAGCATCACAAGACACTTCCACAGCCAAAATTTCAGTCCCTAGAGTTGACTTGGGGTGGAGTTATGAGGGTTGAATTTTGTAAAATCGTCCAATAGGTACACCGGAAAAATTACAAAAGTCTAAATATCTCGCCCCCATATGACATTTAGGAGATGAATTTCCTACCACGATCTACCCCCGGTATATGTAGGCCATGTGGAGATGGGGTAGTCGCAGAAAATGTATCTATTAAATGCCATTTGGGGGGAAAAATTTAGATTTTTGTAGTTTTTTCGGTGTACCTATTGGGCGATTTTTCTAAATTCAAACCCTCACAACTCCACCCCCAAGTCAACTTTAGGCCTGAAATTTTGGTTATGGAAGTTTTTTGTGATGCTCTAAAAGCCTGTGAAAAAAATTTCAATTTGGCATGTCAGACCTCGGGTAGCTCCCTTGTTAGATAAGTACGTCCTTAAATCTTCACATTATGTTTTACTATGGATATAGGTACAAATGTGATTCTCTCACGTAAGATGATCTGTTTTTTGGTTTTCGACCGCTTCACTCATATCTCGAGTCAATTTCTACTATCGTATGTGAATAAAATTTTCATTAGAAAATCTGCCAAAATCCATTCGTTTTGTGATTTTATCAGAATAGATTTTGATTTTCTGAAATTTTCGTTCTCTCACTGAGCTCGGATCAAATTCCATTTTCTTTTATAGCAAATATTGATATAAGTAGACTCAAAATGTAATTTTTTTGTGAAAATTTGAAATTTTGATATTTCAACATTTTCTCTCTTTCCTTCCCTCGAGTCCTATGTGTTCGAATTTGCACCTAAAATTTGGTGAATTTGTGGATAAAATTTGAATTTTCCAAACTTTTTGTTCTCATTTTGATCGAGTAATTTTTTCCCCTTCGAAAAGGAACAAAATTTTCGTAAAAATTTTCCAAAATGCATTTTGTGGTAGGACGAGGTTATAAATTTTACATTTTTCGAATTTTTAAAAATAAAAGCTGACAACTTCCATTCTTCTGTTTCCTTCCTCGAGTAATTTTCAACTAACAAATTTCAGAAGTTCATGAAAATTTTCAAAAAATATTGATGGAAATTCTTCCAACTGCATTTTGATTTACACAATTTTATAAAATTTAAGTTGGTATTATTATTAAAGGAAATTTTAAAAAATATAATTTAAATTGTTTACAGTTTGCAAAAAAATATTTCATGAATGACTTGCAATTTATAAAAATTGTGCAAATCAAAATACAATTGGCATCACTGCTATGAAAGTTTTTATCGAAGATTTTTCTAGAAGGCCAAAATAATTTTTGGGCTCGAGTTTGAGATGCTTGAAAAAAGGATTTGAATTTGGTAATAATCAAAAATTCCTCAAATTCGTAATTTATAATTTTAACCTATTTGTAGAAAGCAAAATGGAGGTTAATCGTACAGGGAAGTGTAGAAACTCAAATGGCACCTTTTTTTTGGGATTGGGGTGTAACCAAAGTACCCTTTTGCGTAGGAGGACCTACCTAAAATTGCAAAAAACTGTGTTTTTTCAGAAAATTCGCCCCACACTTTGAGGTCTCCTAGCTGTGTTTCCCTTTAGGTTAAAGAGCTTCAAAATTTTTTTTGAGATTCATCACTCAAAATCAGCTTCCTCGCCAATTTTTGTCAAAACCCCTGGCATATATTTTTCTCAATCCCTTCTGATATCTATGTATTTACTAAGTATTACCTTTGTGAAATGTGTACCTAATGCCCATCTAACATACAGGTCACATTTTCTAATTACAGGTCATGAAACCGATGCTAGAACGCAAACGACGAGCTCGAATCAATCGCTGTTTAGACGAACTAAAGGAAATCATGCTAACAGCTCTCCAGTCCGAAGGCGAAAACGTCAGCAAGCTGGAAAAAGCCGACATCCTCGAACTTACGGTACGCCATTTACACAAACTCAAACGTCAACGAGCTCTAGGCCTAGCCCCGGAATCCGCTTACGCCGACAGATTCCTAGCCGGATTTACTCACTGCGCCGCCGAAGTATCGCAATATTTAGCCACAGCCGTTCAAAAAACCCAACAACAATCGCAAAACGAGACTTCGCCCAGCCCCACTCCGACTGTCGATTCTTCTCCAAAACCATCGACTGCAGATCCGGCCATCGATCACTCGTCCGGAGTTAAATTACTGCAGCATTTAGGCTCCTGCATACAACGCATCGAGCACGCAAATTATCGTCGAGAAGATGCCTTTAATCCGTACACGACACCTCCACCTTCGCCGTCACCGTCACCAAATGGGCCATCTGCATCGGCGACGTCTTTGATTAAATTAGAAAATAATTCCATTTTCGGAGCTTCCCTGGGGCCAGTGTGGAGGCCCTGGTGAATGCTGCACGGGCTCATTTCTTCATTTTTTGTTCGGTTTGATTTTAATTTAAAGATGTATTTGTAGTTATACGACGTACGTGTGAATTTTGTTTTTTCGTCGATGTTTTATTGTTTTTCCTAATGATCTTCTTAACAGTTTTGTTATTGTTGTGTGTTTTTCTTTTTTCTTTTTTTGTTTGTCTAATTGTAAGTGCCTAACTACGAGTTTGTAGATGCATTTTCGAGAGAGATCTTGCGTATCTATGACGCGACGTACGAGTTGGCTAGTGGGTACCTAAAACTTATAGTAGGAACCTCCATAAGAATATCCTAAGCATTTTAGGTATCCAAAACTGTATTTTTCTTCTACAAATACCTACATCTGAGCAATGCAGGTAAATGTACTTAATTAATAGATAAGGTAAAGATACACTACATGGTAAATTACAAAACATATGTATGAGTACGTTGTTCGTAGCTGTTATTAGCACGTACCTGTATAATTTTGCAGATACATTACGTACGCGATCGTAGATACATTTATTCTGTGATATTTATATAATTTTTGCGCTGATTTTCGATTTTAATTTTGTATAATCTTTTGTACATATTTTTTGATACACATTAAATCGTAATACCTACGTTTCAAAAATGTTTTCATTCCTGTCCATGGGATTTATTTCTACGTACCTTGATAGATTTTCGATTTTTTTTCGATCTCGCTGTGGGCCCGACTAAATCTCTCAAAAAAATCTTGGTGATATAATTTCAACGAAAAAGTGAGACAAACAATCCGCACTTTTTCATATATTTTTTCAAAAGCAGATCGTTTGGAAGATTTTCTAAAAATTGAAGGATTTTCCAAAATTTAAATTGTTCTCAGAAAATTCCACAATTTCACAAAAATTACAAGGTTCTCCAAAATCTCTATGATTTTCTAAAAAAAAATCACACGGATTTCAAAAAATTGGAAAATTTTTTGTAACTGGAACAATCGGTAATTTTTGTGAATTGTGCACAGAGGCGAAGTTAGGAAAACATGAAATGTACTCGACACTGAAAATTCCATAATTTCATAAAAATTACACGGTTCACCAAAACCCATAGATAATTTTCTAAAAAAATCACAGTTTTTGAAAAATTGAAGAATTTTTCTGAAACTCGAACAATAATTTGTATAAATTATATGCAGAGGCGAAGTTGGGAAAAAATGTAATTATGCTGCCATATTTAACCCCAAAAAATTTAAGGGGTAGTTAAGGGACAGACAACGATTTCTCATTTGGTCAGGAACACATTTTTGCTTTGGTAGAAAAAAAAGTTTTCACATGTGAACTTGAACAGGTAGGACACAACACAAGGATCACCCTGGAATAAATCTATAATTACTTTGGACCTACCTACATGAAATTTCTGAGAGAACATTTTTTTTCTGGAATAGGTAATGAATTTTTTTTTTTTGTAAACTGCTATTCAAATCACAAAATTACAAGTTTATTGTTTTTTGTGGAAGTAGAAGTACCTACCTACTTGTTTTTTTTTAAAAACTTTAATCCTTCGTATCTCTTTTAATTTTAAATTTTATTAAAAAATGAATATAACTTACTCTATACCTAGATAATGAATTTTCAAATAAAAAAAGTCATGTTCATATTTTGATTAAATTCAAAATTAAACGAGTTGCAAAGCTCGAAACATTGAAAAAGAATTGTCCGAACCTGACATGAAACGTTCATACGTAGGTAGGTACCTATTAGCTTTCTCTAACCAACTAGGTGTAGGTATGTTAGGGTGATAATGAAAAGCATGAGTAATTTTTTTCTCTGATTTTGAAATTGCTCACCCTCCAAAAATGTTTATTTGTATGAAAAAAAATTATTCCCAAAATTTCACTCCTCTGAGTTGAGGTTAACCCATGCCGCCGGGCACTCAAAGTTGAGGACGCGACGCCTGAGCGCGTTTGATGCTACTCCGCCACCGTACGCGGTGATGAAGTTTTTTGCGTACGGGCTACGTTGAAAAAATGTTCTCACGTCGTTATGGGTGACAGAGGAGGGGTAGATGTTAAAATTATTCAATAAGAAATCGTTTTAGGTTATCTAGAGTATACTCAGTCTGTTTAGAAATTTTTTTGTGATTTTATGACTGTTGAAAACACTTGTAAGTACCTATAACGATTTTTTCTCCATTGTTTTCAATGTTTTTAACACAAAAATCGGTTCTCAACTATGGTCTGCAAGTATTTTACAGTTGAGTATTGTAAAGAAAATAGAAGGTAGCGAAAAGTTTCCAAAAACTTGGAGTTTTCAATTTTTGAGGGCTGATTTAAAGAGAAAATCATCAAAAATAATGGAGAAAAAATCGCTACGTATTTAAAAGTTTTTTCAACAGGCATAAAATCACAAAAAAAATTCTAAATATGCTGGGTATACTCTAGATAACCTAAAACGATTCCTTATTGAGTAATTTTATCACCTACCCCTCCCCTGTTGCCCTGTTGCCCATAACGACGTAAGAACATTTTTTCAACGTAGCCCGTACGCAAAAAACTTCACCACCGCGTACGGTGGCGGGGTAGCATCGAACGCGCTCGGGCGTCGCGTCCTTCACTTTGAGTGGCCGGTGGCACGAGTTAACCTCAACTCAGAGGAGTGAAATTTTGGGAACATTTTTTTTTTTCATGCAAATGAACATTTTTGGAGGTTGAGCATTTTTGAAAATGGAAATTTCAGTTTCATTGTCACTCTAACTGGTACCTACATACGTATGTTATGTATGTACATTTAAAACTGAATCCGGAGAGCATCGCAACGCAAAATATAAAATAATAGACGTTTTTAATTTTTTGTTTGGATTTTCCTGAATGGTTCGAAGTTCAGAATTTTTATTTTTTTAATAAAAATAATTTTCTTCTTTATTTTTTTCAAAACTTTGATATAAGGTGAGCTTACAACCTCATATGCTAGCTTCGCCATTGATGGCATGATTTTTCGAACTTAGAACGATAATTCCCAAAACTGAGACAAGTGTTGTCGTAACATGAATCATTTTCCAAACACTGAAGAACTTTTCAAAACTACAAAAATATTATGAAAGTTGGAGGATTTTCCAAAACTCGAACTGTCCTTCTTACGAACAATTTTCCAATTATTGAAAGATTTCACAAAACTGGGACAATTTTCCATATTTTGGTCAATTTTTCTAAAACTTGGTTAGTTTTCTATAAGTAGATCGAAAAATTATCGAAAAATTGAACAATTTAGAGAGAATTTTTGTATCGCGACCAATTTTTCATAACATGAATGAAATCTTTAAATAATTTGACAATTTTTATTCAAAATTTGAGTACACTCCCAAAAATTGGAACAATTTTTTAAATATTTTTGTTAGCTGCTTTAAAAAAATGGTTCATAAAATTCCGCAAAAAGGATCCATCGAATGAATTATATGGTAGGTACTTTTGGTGTTATAAAATGATAGCACATTTTTTTTTTAGATACCCATTGCTTACATTTCTAACTGCAATATGATATTTGTAAAGATTTATTGAATACTCTTTGACCGATAACCGATAAGGCTGATTTTTAATAGGGGAAGGGGAGGGGGGTGGAAAAAGTTTCGAAGATCTTAAGATAAAAAAGTCAGCGGAATCGGTTGGGGTGTAATGAGATCCAGGAATGTTTTAAATTCAAGCATCTTGGACTGTGAATAAATTGAGGGCAAACCGACGAAAACCATTCTAATTTTCTACTTTATTGATATTTTTTCAAACAACGATTTCCTTGCCCAGAAAATTATTTATTTTCAAGTGAGAAAGTTGAGTTGAGTTTCAAAATTCAGATAAAGTCCCAAAGTATAGGCAAGGAACATTTAAGAATGGATTGATCTTAGGTCTTTTGATTTTGGATTCGAAAGGAAGTAGATACTATAGGCATGAGATGTGAAGAACATAATAAACCGCTTTCCACAACTTCCATATTCTGACGTTTGGCCTAGTTTCGTTTCAGACAAAATGGCAAATTCACATCAACCAACAGATAGGTGGAAACGTAAATTTTAAAAAGTCGTTTCACAAAATGTTAATATTTCAATATTTTTGGGTTTGACAACACCGCATTGCACTGCACCGGTGCTCCAGCACAACACATTACAGTAGGTAGGTATTCTTATTCTTCTGCCTATAATTAGTCGCGGTGAGATGAAAAGAACTTCATTTATGAGGAAACGCGACGCTCATTTCAAGTATACCTTGCTTTCTTATTCATACCTAGAATTCGTTTAGTTGGCTTTATCCGTACGGATTGTATTTTTGAATGACTGATTCTTGTCAACATAAGTATTTTGATCTTGATTTCTTGATGATATCCTTAATTCTACGCGCATGAAGGTGGATCGAAAAAAAAAACACATGCCCATCTTAAATTCTGATAAAATGAGTAAGGTAATTTACTGTTGGTGTTAAATTTTCCAGAAAAATGTTTAGCCTGCCAGCTCAAAGAAAAATGGAGCTAGAGGACCTTAAAAAAGTAGTTATTTTCAAAAATAACACGATTTTCTGCCATTTTTGAGTAGTGCCACCTGTTGGGAAGCTTGGTGTTACCTCTTCCTTCTAAAAAGTAAGATTTCAGTTCCTATACTTCTCTGAACCACTAACGTTGAATCCAAATCGCCCACTGAGACACCCTATTTACTAAAAAATTATTTTGGTCATCCAGAATACTTTTTAGCAGACTTCCACTCTAGCGGAGCGAAGTCCGCTATTGCAATCATCAAGTTTTTTAAATAAAATTTTTTGTTTGTTGAAACCTTTTTTTTTCTGACACGATTTCTCTCGTTCATAAGCGCACCCAGAAATTATGTAAGGGAGGGGCTCAGATTTCAAGAAAAATAGGGGGAGTCAAAATTCAATGAAAAAATGAAATAACCTGTTATTTCAGTGGAGCTGGAGTAATCAGGGTATTTTCCGAAGGCAGATAATACATACGTACAGATTTGGGCGAAAAAAAATTTAAATGATGAGATTTTCTGATTTTTTTTAGACAAAATTACTGATTTTTTCTGATGAATGGAGCATTGACTGAGAAATTAGTAATTTTTGACCGAAAAATCAGTTAAAATTACTAATTTTCAATGAAAATTATTTTACTGATTAAAGAAGACAGAATTTCTGCAAATTCAACAGATTCAAATTTAGAGAGTGGTAGGTACATATACATATGTTTATTCAAGAAATAAATACTAAAACACTGCCCAAACGAAGCGAGGGCGAATTTTTTTTTTAAATCATGCTCTTTTTTGAGATTTTTATGATAAAAAAATCGCCTTGCCGAGCTTAAGGGAGGCTTGAGCCTTCTGAGCCCCCCCCCCTGAGTAAAATTAGCGGAGAAAATTGAAAAAAACGAAATCACATAGGTGAACAATTTTTTCTACGTATTCTTTGATCTCAAATTATGAATAATTTTTTTAAATAAATTCTACCAAATAATTGTCAATTGTGATGATAGTCCAAGACGAACCTGCCGAAAATGGACTGAAACAATTGAAAGCTGGGACCTGTCCCAAAAGTTAGTGTATGGTCCCCTATTTTGAAAACTAGTAGTCTGCCGATGCGCAGCTGGTGCTTTTAAGCACAGCGAAAGCTCGAAAGTTCACAATTTTCATGAATTTTCGACTGAAAACATTGATGATCGAAATTGGTATCGAATTACAGGATTTTTTGTGCTGAATCCGAATATGTGGGTCTGCCGACCCCTAAGTGCTGCCTAAGCCCCGGCAGACTGGGTCAAAGAGGGAGAAAATGTGAAAAATTCGCAGATTTTTGGTAAAATTCTCATTAAAGTTGCAAAATTGAGTTAAAAGAGGTTTATAAATGGTTCTAAGTATTACTCAAGAATAGGGATGACTTTTTAGCTTCAAAATTTCATAAAATTTTCATATTCAGGGGGGGAGGTGGGGACGTAGGGGAGCATCAACAAACTCATGTGTATGGACATGCGATACATCAAAATACACGTTTTCTGGGTCGAAGAACTTAATTTTTCCAATATTTTTTTCATTGAGAGTGGGAGTGGGGAAGGGGGTGCGTGTGGTACCTGTTTTCACGAATCATAGATAAAATCACCCAATAAAAAACTTGTATCCCAACTCGAATTCATAAATTCCGCGCAAACTCCTGCAATTTTTTCGATCTGTCTCAGTGAATAAAAATCAATGAGGAAGTAAAATATCAACTAAACCTAGATTCATGAAAACGGCATGCACATACCTAAGTAAAAACAAAACCCTTGAGCACGTTTTTATAAAACAACAATCACTTGATTTTTAGCAAAATTATACCTCAGCAAAATAATATTAAAGCTAAATATGGAACATTTATTTCCACGCATATGATCAATTTTACGTCTTTTTCTACACGCGGAGTTCACTCACACAATTGCTTTAAATTGACGTTACTATTTTAATTCTTCAATCAGCTGTTTTAGTGTGACTGTGATCCGAGGCGGAAGATGCTTACTAATTTCGCGCCTTTTTTACGCTTTGGGTTTGATTTGTGATTTTATCTGTGATTCATGAAAACAGGTACCCCCCCTCCCCACTCTCAATGAAAGAAATATTGGAATAATTGAATTCTACGACCCAGAAAACGTGTATTTTGATGTATCACATGTCCATACGCATGAGTTTGTTGATGCTCCCCTACGTCCCCACCTCCCCCCCCTGAATATGAAAATTTTGTGAAATTTTGAAGCTAAAAAGTCATCCCTATTCTTGAGTAATACTTAGAACCATTTATAAACCTCTTTTAACTCAATTTTGCAACTTTAATGAGAATTTTACCAAAAATCTGTGAATTTTTCGCATTTTCTCCCTCTTTGACCCAGTCTGCCGGGGCTTAGACAGCATTTAGGGGTCGGCAGACCCACATATTCGGATTCAGCACAAAAATCCTGTAATTCGATACCAATTTCGACTATCAATGTTTTCAGTCGAAAGTTCATGAAAATTATGAACTTTCGAACTTTCGCTGTGCTTAAAAGCAGCAGCTGCGGATCGGCAGACTACTAGTTTTCAAAATAGGGGACCATACACTAACTTTTGGGACAGGTCCCAGCTTTCAATTGTTTCAGTCCATTTTCGGCAGGTTTGTCTCTTGGACTAAAAGAAGAACATGAAAAATTCTTTTCGGGTAGATTCCGCTCTACGCGGGCGAAATTAGCTGGTGGTCGAAATTAGGAACCCAAAATTTTAAAATCAATTTTTGAGTTCCCTCAGAAAAAAATCGCAAAAAATACAAAAATTATTGTATCGGCTCAAAATTTTAAGGAGTGGTAGAGGAAGGATCAAGGTATTTTTTAAGCCATTTTTGACCGTTCCTATCTCAAAAAGTCTTTGATTGGTGGAAGTTTGAAAAAAAGTGGTCGAAATATGGCAACCTTACCCTTACACGTTCTTATCAACATAGAAATTTCAAGACGATTGGTCAACTCCAACGTCAGTTATGACGCCAGAAAAAAATGTTTCAAACATGAGCGTTAAAGCTCCAAAGCTCAGCTTTCTGTGCACAGAATTTCGCCAAAAACTAATCAGTTGTTCTCTTACATGATCTACACCTACTGTAAAAATTTCAGTCCGCTCTATTCAGTTTAACGAGAGAAATCGCGTCAGAAATAAAGCAATGGGCAAGCTAAAACAGAAAATCAAATTTTACGTAGGAATTTTTCACGCTGTTCTTCCAATAAATTAGTATTTTTCAAAAATTATTCGCAGTACAAATCTACATTTTCTTTTAAAATTTAAAAAAAAAAATGCAAATTATGGTATCAAATTTATCACCGGTCACGATGGAGGAAATAGGCTGATAAGTACAATAGTACAGCTTTATATCATGTATTTCCGGGGTTGGAGATTGTACCCAACGATTTCCTCTTTTTCATAAATTTGATAAAAAAATATACCATCGGAAAATGAAAAATTATATTGCTAAATGTAAAAAAGTAATATTATTCGTGCGGAAAAATCGCTTGAATGTAGTGTGTTTTTCGAATCGCAGTTGATTGTTCGAGGTGACCAAAAATAAAAGTGAATTTTTTGGTTATACATATGTAGGATAAACGATACTTTTCCAATAGCTCGATTCATCAATCCGATGAAAAAACTTGTTGTGTTACTCATTTTTCTGCTATTTGCAACGACAGGTAAAATAATACGCACACAAATTATGATCTTACTGATTTTTCAAAATCATGATTCCTATGATAGAAGATAGTAGGTACATAGGTACAACATAAATTTTGTTGTGTACACAATGGCGCCCTTTTTTCGTAATTTTTAATGTAATTTACTGAATGAATATTGAGTAATTAGAGCATACATTTTTTTCCCATAAATTGTAGAGGGTAAAATTTTCTTTCTGTAGAGTCTAATTAGTTTTTTCTTGGAAAGCTTGGCTTTTGAAATATTTCTAATAAAAATATAATAGTTGAACTTTCAACTAGAATATTTCGAAAACCAAGCCGCCTAAATAAAACTGATTAAACTCTACTGGAAAGAAATTTTATGCTCTACAATTTATGTCCCATTCATTTTTTTTGTTGAACTTTTTTGTTCAGAAAGTTGACTTCAAGTGACAAGGTTATCAAAAAATGTTTTAAAAAATGTTCAACAAAAAATTCCAATTTCGAAAAATCCTTGAGTGATGAATTTTTTTCACTATTTTTCTCATAACCAGCGCCGAAAATACTACACTCAAAAAAATAAAAAATAAATTTTATTAAACGTAATAATAAAAAGGCACCATTCACAAAACTAGTAAAATTTATTCAAAAAATAATAATATTTATCGCAAAATTGACAAACTTTATTTTCTTTGCAATAAACTTTACCAAATTTCGTGATAAATTTTATTTTTTTTTTGATAAAAATTGCTAATTTTGCGAATGGTGCCCCGTTATTATTTTTTTTGGATAAACTTTGTTTTTTTTTGATAAAATTTATTATTTTTGGATAAAATTAATTTTTTTTGGATAAAATTAATTTTTTTTGAATAAAATTTATAATTTTTTGCAGCACTTTCTATTCATTTTTCATTCTCCATTTTTCTCAGTGTACATTAAAATCACCCATCAAACTTCAAACAGCATTTTCTATGTTGACCTTTGTTATTATTTTTAAATTAATTTGTTATTACTTTTTAACATTCTTAGAATATGAAATTTACTAACAGACCCAGATATTTTTAAGATTTTAACTAGTATGAATTTAACCTACGTATTTGATGAAGTTTTATTATTTTTTATGAGTTTACATATTTTTGATACTTATCAGTTTAAATATTTTTGATACAATTTTTAAATTTTTTAAATAGATGCATTAGGTCAAGATAGTGCAGATAAAACAGATTCGACGGAAAACTATACACCAAATCCGCAGTACGATAGGACTGAATCTGAAATAAATGCCATTATTGAATTTTTAAAACTATCGGATAAACAAACAATCAAAAACACCTTCGAAGAATGGATTTTACAAAATCCAAAGTTTGATATGCCTTCGATAATTTAGCCCAGGAAAAATAGCATCGAAAATTGGTTAATAAAGAAAAAAATGTTAATCGCGATTTTATTGCTGAAAAAACTTCTATATGATGTCCAGAGTCTGTGATAAATTCGCACCGCCCGCACCCCTATTGCTTTTTGAGGGAGGTTGACCCCTTATGGGGGAGAAAATTGTTTTGCACCGATTCCGCTCAAATTCGCGTGGAGAGTTATGTAGGTGTAGAAGTACTCCCCAAAAAAATTTCAGCTACCCCCGACCTCAGGGGGCTGAGCCAGCGCTTCCCAAAGTTGGACATTTTTGACTAAAATGCCAAAAAAACGAGTTTTACAAGTATAAAATCACCCCAAAATTTCAACTTCGAAAAATTCCATGTTTTCTGTATACATTTTGAGATGACGAATCCGAGTAGCCCATCAACTTTTTCATTTGGGGTTTTTAACCCTCCGTACGGCCCATTCGAAAGTGCATAGATCTTGTTTTTTCAGCAAAATAAACAGTGATGCAAGCATCACAAACTTTCCGGACAGGTGTAAAAAAAATCAACGAGCGAAAAACGTTGGTACCTACTTGTCTGAATTTTGCCCATGAAAAAAAAAATTAACTAAATCAATTTCGTGTATCATTATGTTTGCCGGGAAAAAATATCAGTTATCTTGAAAGAAAAAGACAAAAATGCTGACGCGGGATACATATGTTTCTCACTAAATACGTTTCTCCATCGATAAGGAGAGGAATTATTATCGCGTTTTAGATTACGATTACATGCAATGTAACGCGGCAAATGACCAAACTCAAAGATTTTTGCATTAAATTGCTTGTAAAATTTTTTCTACTGAACCTATCGATCTGAAATTTTGGCGTAGCCTTCCTTTGTTCAAACCTCAACTCCCATTTTAATTTCAACGAAATTTATCAATTAGGACGGGCGTAATCGTGTTCACAGACTCTTTTTTGTCCCACATACATACATACATACATACATCCATACATACATACATACATACATACATACATACATACATACATACATACATACATACGGAACATCACCTGGAAAATGGTCAAAACAAACTTGTACAAAATCAGATTTTGTCTAAACTCAATATTGGCGAAAACGAATTTCGACCCGAAAACAATACTTTCCTTACAACGCTTCGCGCTGTCCGGAAAGTAAAAATGACCTCCAAAACCACGATCTGTATACTTTCGAATGGGCCGTACGCGGGGTTAAACACCCCAAATGAAAAAGTTGATGGGCTAGTCGGATTCGTCATCTCAAAATGTATACAGAAAACATGGAATTTTTCGAAGTTGAAATTTTGGGGTGATTTTATACTTGAAAAACTCGTTTTTTTTGGCATTTTAGTCAAAAATGTCCAACTTTGGGAAGCGCTGGCTCAGCCCCCTGAGGTCGGGGGTAGCTGAAATTTTTTTGGGGAGTACTTCTACACCTACATAACCCTTTACGCGAATTTGAGCGGAATCGGTGCAAAACAATTTTCTCCCCCATAAGGGGTCCACCCCCCTCAAAAAGCAATAGGGGTGCGGGCGGTGCGAATTTATCACAGACTCTGGACATCATATAGAAGCATTTTCAGCAATAAAATCGCGATTAACATTTTTTTCTTTTTTCAAAGTACATTTCTCCTGGGCTAATTATATATTCTAAAAATATAACTTTTACTAAATTTATGGCCGATGAAGACATCATACCGATATCAAGTCTGACTTTAGTTAACTGGAATGTCAACACTAATTTACATGTAAGTCGGTCATACCTTTTCCATATAATTTGTACTAGGGGATACCATAGCCCATCCGATAGGGATATAGTGATTTCGAGTTTATGTGAGAAATAGAAAAATTGAAATCATTCCACAATTTATGGCGTTCAAGATGTAATTTTTTTACCACGAACTAACCTCGCCATAGGCCATATAAAGTTTTTGTAATTTTGTAGAAATCATTTGCTGATCGGATCAATTTTTTAGCACCCGGACTCCAATTGAGCCCCAAATGGAGTGTTCGGAATTCGGATTTTTGAACACAGCTTTTTTTTCTTTTTGCAATATCTTGTCCACAAAACCATATAGAAAAAAAGTTGAAAAAGAAAAGTGTCCGTCTTTTATACTCTACAACGTTTGATGGAGTCAATTTTTCGAATTTTTCACTGCAGCTGAGCTACACTTGGGGGGAAAATGCGACTTATCCTAAGAGGGTCTACCCCCTTACTTTGAGATGAGTATGGTACCCAGTGAAAAATGTTCAGGTATGATCAGGTATGAGCATGACTGAATCACCATGCCTGCTCATGCCTGATCATTCATGAGATTGGCCGCGAATGAGCATTCATGATCATACCTGAGCAGTCATGATCATACCTGAGCATGCATGGTCACATCAAGTCATACAAAATAAAATTTCACAGGTTCATCTCCAGTTCTACCTTCTTTTTACTGCATAGACAACTGTTTGCTTTTCTACTTACCACTACTACTACATAATACACACTTACTTATTATCCTGGAATTCTTGGTTTAGAGGAGTACATCACCATGTTGGGTTGATAATTTAGTCCAAAAAGTAGTATTTAAACATAATGTAGGGAAAAAATTTTTTCTCAATTTTGATTTTTTTGAGGAAATTTTTCAATTTTTTTTGTTTATTACGATTTTATAAAATTTTTGGACATATTTCACGGATTTTTATTTCACACCTTCAGGGGCTGGAGCCCTGAAAATCAAAATTTAAGAAAAAAAGGGTGGAAAAACCTGGAAAAATCAAAATTTTGTAATTTGTTTGAGTGACATATGTAAATCTATGTTTTCGAGGCCGTAGAACACGAATTTGACAATATTTTTACTTAGGGATGAAGGGTTGGGGAGATAGAAGGGTGAGGAAAGCGGGGTGGGACCGAAAAATGTGACTTTTGTAATTTTTCGAGTGATATGTCGAAATCTATGGTTTCGAGGGCGTAGAGTACGAATTTGACAATATTTTTTGCTTATAGATTAAGGGTTAGGCGAAAGGGGGTGATGGAGGGGATGAGACCTT
This sequence comes from Pseudococcus viburni, assembly GCA_033439095.1. Taxonomy (NCBI): domain Eukaryota; kingdom Metazoa; phylum Arthropoda; class Insecta; order Hemiptera; family Pseudococcidae; genus Pseudococcus; species Pseudococcus viburni. The sequence goes on from JAVBJF010000311.1 coordinate 208,336, forward strand.
GAAAATTTGAATTTTGCAATTTTTCGAGTGATATGTCGAAATCTATGGTTTCGAGGGCGTAGAGCACGAATCTGACAATATTTTTTGCTTAGGGATGAAGGGTTGGTGAGAAACGGGGTGTGGGAGGGGGTGAAACCATGAAAATTTGAATTTTGCAACTTTTCGAGTGATATGTCGAAATCTATGGTTTTGAGGGCGCAGAACACGAATTTTTACAAAAATTTTTGCTTAAGGATGAAGGGTTGGGGAGAAAATGAGTAAGGGAAGGGGATGAGACCTTGAAAATTTGAATTTTGTAATTTTTCGAGTGACATGTCGAAATCTATGGTTTCGAGGGCGTAGAGCACGAATCTGACAATATTTTTTGCTTAGGGATGAAGGGTTGGTGAGAAACGGGGTGTGGGAGGGGGTGAAACCATGAAAATTTGAATTTTGTAACTTTTCGAGTGATATGTCGAAATCTATGGTTTTCGACGAATGAAATAAATTTTATTGAATTGCGAAATTCTAGCTTTCCAGAAGTGAATTTAGTAAAAGTCATAAAATCGTCAAATCCGCAATCAACAGCTTATCAATCTCTCCCTCTAGAAATCAAAAAAAAGGTACCTATTCATTCAATTTCAAAGTCGAAGGTTCATGGCGGTTTAAAAACTCTAATCACACCTCTTTAGCAGGGGGAGAAGGTGGACGAGATTCCAACAGGTGGTACTGCCCCGAAATGGCAAAACATCAAGTTTTTTTTTCGAAAATAGCCCCTTTTTGAAGTCTTCTTTGGGCTAGAGGATCTCAAAATTTTTTTGAAAAGTTTCCCATTCAAAGAGAATTATTCACCACTTTTTGTAAAAATCCCAGGCTTGTTTTTTTACACCCGAATATATCCTGATAGGGTTATTATTTAACCACAATCAGCACCTAATTTGTCCCAATTCTTCACCTAACTAGAAATATATATCCAGGTAATTTTTTCATACGACCGCCACGCCACGCTGGATGCTGGACGCGGGACATTCGTAGTTGATAGACCAGTTTAATGACGGTTAACGGTAGGAATAGAGGAGCGGTACGATCGATGTTTTGACAAGGTACATGTATCCGTAACACGTTCGATGAGTCATAGCCAAGCAAAGAAAAGAAGGTTGATTTCATCTTTTCTTCTTCGCATCGCATCGTATTCCTTACTCCGAAAAACATTTCTTTCCAAGCCCAGGCACCCAAACGACAGACCAGTGAGACGATGGCGACCATCCAGCGCCAAGCAGCGTACATCGCAGTCAGAACTGAAAAACAAGAGCTTCTCGTAAGACGACGCATACACCAGCGACAATATCTAATAATCATCGCAATAATAATACTTAATAACGATAATAACGACGACGCGGCGACGGCGCAGCGGAGAGGAGCCGGTGATGAAGACGGAGACGGTGATTGTAAGAGCGCGCGCCTTCGCGTGCCTGTCGTATAGCCGAGCCTGAGGCCGTGGGAATCCGTCTTGATACCGCTTCTCACCAACGTGGTTCGCGCATGCTCACCATTACCAGTTTTACAACCGCTGCCACTGCCCTTCTTCTTGCTACTTCTTTTCAAATCTTTATTCTGTGCGAGTATTCTCTATTCATTAAGCATCAAATTGGTTTTCGGTTTTCGTTCCTTTCAACTACCGCAACCCGACTGCTTACAATAGACCCAACGCGCTAGCAAGATTTCTCCCTTTCATTTTCTACTCTTTCTTTTTTTTCTACCCTTTAAATCGGCCAAATCGTGGATGCCCTGGCGACCGGTACGGCCACGATCGACGAAATTACACCATTTTAGGAATCATTTCCACTCGACTGTGCCCCGCGATGCCAGTATCAAGTGTACTTAGATGACGTGCCTGGTTAGTGCTCATGCTTGCGGCGCGACGTAGGTAATTAGGTACAGAGGTACCGGACAAGGCGACAATTCGTACTCGTAGCAATACGACTCAACGGGTGTCGAGTATCGAATAGGTATAGCAGGAGTCTAGGAGTATGTGATGGTGGCTGGTGCTAAATATTTGCATCTGACTCGTATTTTAACCCGTGTTTCGGAGTAGGTAACTTTTTATTACTCATAAAGGTAGGTATGGGTAATGGGTATACATTTATAGAGTAAGCCCTCCGTGAAATTATAATCAAATCTAAGACCATAATTTATTTTCCAGATTGCTCACAAAAGGTAAAGAGCTGTGGAGGGGGGAGAGTGCAGTGCCACGCTGGTGAAATAATTTTAAACCATCTAGGTACCATAAACTTTGTTAAAATACAAGGTGAACCATTTATAGTGAGATTGAAATTTAAAGTCTTGTCAAAGCCATCGATTTGAAGATGGAGTTTTCGAAATTGGTGCATTCGATTCATTGGAGATTTCTAAGCCTAATTTGCTATTTTTTATCCACCCACAGGAGGTTGAGAATTATCAAATAGCAAGTTAAGCAGGTTCAGAAAAAAAAAAACAAAGAAAAATTTATAAAAATGTTTCGAACAGATATCTGCTTGGAGAAAAAATAATAATTGAACCATAGAAGATATTTAAAATCCTTGAATCCAGTTCTGAGGTTATTTTGAAATTAATACCCAGACATGGGAGGGCTCACAGAAGTGAGGGGAGGGAGTCGAGGTGGAAAAAAGTTCCGGCAATATGAAATGTGGTATCGTAGTTGATGTTTTTTGACTTCCTGAGCTTTTTTCCAGCGTTTTTTTTTTCTAAAAAAAATCAAAAGAAACTCACAGAGCTTGGGATAAAGTGCCACAAAAAGTGTTCGAGTGAGGTGCCAAAATTTAGGTTTTTGACCCTCTCCCCTTCGGGAACCCAATTCTGAGGTCATCTTAACCTCTAACCTCAAACCAAGACCTCTGAGGCTTGGGCCAAAATTGTTCAACTTTTCCATCCCAGAAGTCCCAGAGGCTTCGGAGGTCTCGGTGGCCACAGAGGTCTCGGTTTTATTTTAGGAGTCACAATAACCTTAAAAATTGATTCTGGGGAGTCCAAAACATGCATTTTGATACCTCACCAATCACCCTCAAACTACAATTCAACAAATCGAGTTGAAATTTTTTGAAATATGACACTTTTGGAATTATAAAGTAATGCCTCAAACTTTTTTTTTCGAGATGTTACATTTTTAATTGAAAAGCATAATATTCCAAACGATTTGTCTGAAACCCCTTGATCAATTCATCACCAGAAATTTTTGAAAGAGGCAGGGGAAGGATTGGAGGCCCAACGGTAAAAAAATGGGGAGGTATTTGAGCTCTGAGCTTTAGGTTTGCTCAAATGGGTACTGCAAAGTAATGTTTTCAAATTCATACTCGAAATTGGATTGTGAATAACTCAACAACGAAGCCTCCTCGAAAAAAAAACGGTTCCCACCCATTCTCCTGAATACAGACTCTCAAATGACCCTTAAAGTTATTCCCAAATCTATTTTTCGGAATGAAATTTCCCCAAATGAACAAGAAATTGAAAATTAATTTCTTATTTTGGAGTAATCGATAGTCGATACTGTTAAGAATGCTTCAATTTTGGACTGACCTCCCAAACTCCGAGGGTCAAATTTCAAGTTAGGGTCAAAATAACTATAGAAATATAAGTAGTCATAGAAGCCTTGACCCCCCCCCATCACAACCATTTAAAAAAATCACTTCTTTTTCCTTACTTCATTTGCTGTGGTTGGAATTTTAATTGAATTTTTCCCTTCTGCTGGGAGCAGAAAAAAATTGAAAAATATTTTCCAATCCAAAAAACCTTGAGAAGTCGAACCTCACAGCCCAAAAAATTGAGATTACACTTCTTTCAATTTCTATGGTAATTTCATTCGACTTTCAAGAAAAATTTATTTCATTCGGTAAAATAAATTCAAGAAAATTTCATTCAAGAAAACAGATTCGAGAATACCTTTTTTGGGAGTTTTTCTATTCTGGAAATCAATGGTTCAGGAAATTGCATTTGGGAAATTGACCCGGAATCAAAAAAATTAATGATATACGACGAAAGAAAATTTATTTCTCTACAATTTCTTTCATAGGTACCTAATTTTTTGGATAACACTTTCTTTACCCATCAAATTGATTTCTGTTTTAAAAAGTCAAACTTTTAGTTTTCAAACAGAGGCCCAAAGTACGGCTCTTCAAAAAAAAAAAAACGATTTCCTAAACGAGGAAAGCGTTGCGTCATCTAAAAAAATACCTATGAAAAAAATTGAACAGAATTAAATTTGCTTCCGTTAATGTATTATGCGTTTTTTTTTTTCAATGAGGCCTATAAGTAGTTTTTGAGTTGACCACAGCAAAACTTTTGGAATGAATTTGAAAACTTTATTTACAGTAGATATATTTGAATAATCCTGGAACTCACATACCTTGTTCAATTTAGCCAAAATTTTCATCTTAGGACCTCCGAGCCTTCATCGGCCTTCACCAGCTTCCCTCAAAAATTATCCTCGTCAAGCACCTACGTAATATGTCGAGAGAGCGCTCCTCCTATCACGAAGCTCGTCCACCAATGATGAACTAGTTTTTTATTAAACGATATTTCATTCGATACGCTGCACCGTGGCGGATTCGTAGAAAAGAGTAATTTAAAATGGCGCTTTCGCGCTACTTTCAGCCAACTTTCGATCGCATATTGCCGCGATGCTACATAATTCGACGCACAGCCGGATTAATCTTCTCTGAATTTTCTGATCATTCTCAATACTTCGGTAGAAAATGATGTATTAGGTACCTCAGTCAGGTTCTTGCTGGAGACTCTCGATCTCTCGATCGTCTGGAAAATTCGTAATATTGGTTAAATGGAGGTGGAGAAAGGTGGAAAAGTAGGATAGATGGTAAAAATGGTATTTTCCACGCACTGTTTTTCAAATTTCGTTTCGGGTTCATAATTTTTGATTTTTTTTAAAAAAGGAAAATGTCACCGGTTTGCTAATGGAAGTATCTAGTTGTAATATTGTCGATTATTTGATCTCATTAGGTACCTATGTAGACGTTTACAAAATTTCCAGCCACGCGTGTAAACTTCCGCACCTTCTAAAAGCATTTCAACGAACTGGAGGAAATGAATTTCAGGATTTTTTGAAGTGATAATCCGTGTCTGTTCTATATAACTATACAATACGTACATATACCTAAGTATTTTCTATTATACTTTAGATACCTAAGTACATTTACAGGTACCTAATTACCTCCTATAGATTTCAAGGTGGTCCGATAGGTGAAGTTGAAGTATACAGCTAATTTTTTAATTTAGGTTATTAATCTTTATAGATAGGCGGGTATCTGGTGCTTTGAGATGCGCGTTTAAATTATTACCTTTATCTATAGGTTGAGGTTGGTGGTCTTATGTCTTACGCGCGTAACGTGAAATACAGTGGTTTGCGTGTAGCGCAAGTACCCAAGATAAATACAAAATTACTCTCTCTCACACACATATACATACACGTGCACGGTCTATACCTTTTCACATATGAAAAATACTTTTTGCTCGTTCCTAATACGAACCTCTTCCAATCTATAGCTATCTATAATCTTACCTTTTAACATAGCAGTAGGACAAAGCATAAACCCATAGAAACATGTAATTGACATGTATTTACGTATTTCGTCAAGTCTATTTCAATTCATATCATAGGTAAATTTAGTAGGTACCAATATTGATGTTGAGCTCTGTTCTGGAAATATTTTCAAACAGAATTTCTGAATAAATCTTGATATTAAAAATTTTATGGTCCCCTCCTAAAATCTTTTTTTTTCAAACGAGATTGGAAAATGGTAAAAATTGAAAAATTATTTATGAATTGGAAAAAATGTTGATAATACATTCAAGAATTTGCAGGTATATAAATGTTGGAAAGTTTTTAGAAGGCAATAATTTTTTCATTCATTAAATAAAATCTACATCAATTTTAAACACGACTTTATCAAAAAAAACATGGATATCTTACGAAAAAATTGCTAGATTCATTATTTTCCATCTAAAAGATTTAGAGTCAAATTGAAAAAAATCGAAGGAATATATTGAAAAATACCTTCGAAAAATTTTAAAATTTAATCTCATGTAATGAAATTTCTTCCACACAATTTCCATGAGATTGAGAATTTCTCACTAAAAATTTCTAAATGAAAAAAAAAAACGATTTTTTTAATGAATGGGTATAAAAAAAATTGCAGAAGAGTATGGTTTTGATCACGAATTAATTTTGAAATTGATACATCCATCACACGGAGCCTCTTTCTCATGCTCCGCCCATGTGAGGAAGGGTGATGAAAATGAAGTTATTCGTTTTTCTTTCGTTTTTGTTCGTGCTTGGCTCCACCTTCCCACCGTATAATTTGAAAGGTCAATAGGTGGGGCATGGAATTGCTCCGCCCATGCCCCATACTAAGCAAAATATGGAAAAATCTTTTCGAGTACCGAGAAATAGATATTCTGGAATTGTATTTTTTTTAATTTGAATTTTTTGAAAAGCCTCCTGGCGCAGAACTCTTTCCATTCAGCAATATACGGATATTTCGATCAATGGACTAAAAAATGACAATAAATACAACTTTGACGAATTTCAAAAGAAAATAGCAATGTTAGCATTTGCAATCCTTGCCAATTTCGGTTTTTCAAACTCCTCCTGGCGCAGAACCCCCCGTATTTGACAATCTTCGAATATTTTGATTAATAGCTTAAAAATGACAAAAAATATAAATTTTACCAGTTTTAAGTCAAATCGGCACCAGAAGATCTGCAGTCTTGGTTATTTTCATTTTTTAAATTCCTCCTGGCGCAGAACCTCCATTATTGAACAAATTATGAATATTTTGATTGATAGATTTAAAAATGACAAATAATATAAATTTCACCAATTTAAACCCGAATTGACACAAGTAGAACAGATATTTTCGTCCTTTTCATTTTTTTTAAACTCCTCCTGGCGCAGAACCCCCCTTATTTGACAATCTTCAAATATTGTGATTGATAGCTTAAAGATGACTAAAAATATAAATTTTGCTAGTTTTTAAGTCGAATTGGCACCAGCAGATCTGTAGTCTTGATTATTTTCATTTTTCAAACTCCTCCTGGCGCAGAACCCCCCTTATTGAACAAATTATGAATATTTTAATTGATGGATTTTAAAATGACAAATAATATAAATTTCAATAATTTAAAGTCGAATTGGCAAAAGTGGAACTGATATGTTTGTCCTTTTCCTTTTCTCAAACTCCTCCTGGCGCAGAACCCCCCTTATTTGACAATCTTTGAATATTGTGATTGATAGCTTAAAAATGACTAAAAATATAAATTTTGCTAGTTTTTAAGTCGAATTGGCACCAGCAGATCTGTAGTCTTGATTATTTTCATTTTTCAAACTCCTCCTGGCGCAGAACCCCTCTTATTGGACAAATTATGAATATTTTGATTGATGGATTTTAAAATGACAAATAATATAAATTTCAATAATTTAAAGTCGAATTGGCAAAAGTGGAACTGATATGTTTGTCCTTTTCCTTTTCTCAAACTCCTCCTGGCGCAGAACCCCCCTTATTTGACAATCTTTGAATATTGTGATTGATAGCTTAAAAATGACTAAAAATATAAATTTTGCTAGTTTTTAAGTCGAATTGGCACCAGCAGATCTGTAGTCTTGATTATTTTCATTTTTCAAACTCCTCCTGGCGCAGAACCCCTCTTATTGGACAAATTATGAATATTTTGATTGATGGATTTTAAAATGACAAATAATATAAATTTCAATAATTTAAAGTCGAATTGGCAAAAGTGGAACTGATATGTTTGTCCTTTTCCTTTTCTCAAACTCCTCCTGGCGCAGAAGCCCCTCATTTAACAATCTTCGAATATTTTGATTGATAGCTTAAATATGGCAAAAATATAAACTTTACCAGTTTTTAAGTCAATTTGGCACCAGCAGATCTGCAGTCTTGATTATTTTCATTTTTTAAACTCCTCCTGGCGCAGAACTCCCTTTATTGGACAAATTATGAATATTTTGATTAATAGATTTAAAAACCACAAAAATATAAATTTCTCCAATTTAAAGCCGAATTGGCAGAATTAGAACTGATCTTTTTGCCCTTTTCATTTTTTCAAACTCCTCCTGGCGCAGAAGCCCCCTTGGGAATCTTTAAATAATTTGATTGATAGCTTAAAAATGACAAAAAATATAAATTTTACCAGTTTTCAAGTTGAATTGGCACAAGTGAAACTGATATTTTTGTCCATTTCATTTTTTCAGACTCCTTCTGGCGCAGAAGCCCCCTTATTGGACAAACTATGAATTATTGACAACTGAATTAAAAATTGCCAATTGATATAAATTTTACCAATTTTTTAACCGAATTGGCACAAATAGAACTGACATTTTTGTCTTTTTCATTTTTTCAAGCTCCTCCTGGCGCAGAACCCCCTTATCAGGCAAACTATAAACATTTCGATTCATAGATAACGAAATGACGATAAATTTCAATTTTACTAATTTTAAGTCAAATTAGCACCAGTAGAACTGTTATTTCGGTCTTTTTCATTTTTTCAAGCTCCTCCTGGCGCAAAGCCCCCTTATTAGACAAATTACGAATATTTCGATCGACAGAAAAAGAAATTAGAATAAATTTTAATTTCTTACTACTTTTTAATCAAATTGGCACCAGGAGAACAGTTATTTCTGTCTTTTTCATTTTTTCAGCCCCCTGTTGGCGCAGAACCCGTTTCCCCACAAGTCGTAAGTGTTATGGCCCGTGGACAAAAAAATGCGAAGAAGTCACAATTTGTTCACTTAAGAATGGAAATAGCGATTACCCCAAACTTTAAATTTCTGTTATTTCATTTTTTCAAACTCCTCGTGGAGCAGATCTCTCTTACTCAACCAAACATTGATATTTTGATCGTAGAATTCAAAAAATCGCAATAAAAAGAAATGCGACCATTTTAAAGTCAAAATAGCGTCAGAGAGCTGTGATTTTCACTATTTACATTTTTTCAGACTTCTGCTTTGATAGCACTTTTTTTTTCAACGAATATCTTTCTGTCAATACATATTTGAACATGTCAGCAAAAAAAGGGACAACGTTCTTTTCAATCCAACTCCTTTATTCAAAATATCAAAGATTGAATTTTGAAGAAAAAAAGTTAAATAACGCCTTTTCAAGGTTGTTAATGATGGTAATTTTAAAAAAGTGGTTTTTTTCTTGTCTGAAATTGAAAGTGGGTACCCAATTTATCTTCATCGTCGGTTTCTTAGAAAAAAATATTCTGAATCAGCAAATTCCAAAGGGTTTTGTGAGTTAGATGCCTACTAACTTGGTTTTGTACGTTATGCTGAAGCAATTCGAATTGGTATTTATCAGTACCTATGTAATTATTTTATTTTGACAATCGACAACCCCCAAACCCTTCTCAACCAATACTTATCCAAACATCCCGTCCACTTTTTTTTTCAAAGTTCCGAAAAATTTGCTATCCCTGGTTAAATTCTATTCCACCACTTGAGTATAAGTATCTTTGTACTGCTAATGCGTACAAACACATAGAAAATTGAATACTCGAACCTATTTATAGATATTCAATACTGCAGACTGTAGAACATTTCATATCGCACGATGCGACGCCACTCGAGCGATGGTCGGCGAAATGAACAAAACGTAACAAGCAGCTAAACAACTAACCATAGAAATTAGGTACTCTGGTTTAGGTAGGTAGTAAGCGGTGAGGTACTAGGTAGGAGATAGAACTACCAGTTTGCGATTCTAATAACGAGGTGCGTAAAAAATTGAGTTACCTACAGTACCTATCTGAAAAAAATACGTAAGAAAAAATACCACATTATGGTGCGGTTATTCTCGGGTCGCTGCGTTCTGCCACCGCACCGCATCGTGCGCTACACCGTCGATAATTGATAATTACCAGGCAGCTATCAGCTATTGGTCAGCGACTGGTCGCAATCGAATAAGTCTCGTAGCTTCGCGTCTCTCGGTTCGCGTTTCGAATAGCAAATAATTTTTCTTCGGTACGTCGCGTCGCTGTCTGCCTGTCTGCTACTATTGGTATTCGTTCGCGTACATCTACGTACACAATGGTGCAATAAGTTCTGGGTGCCATTGTGCTTGATAATGAGACCGACGTTGATAAGGCACAACAATATCCGGAGTTGGTTATGAAGAGCTATAGAGAAATCTACTTCCGAGAATTTGCCAATTTCAATATTTTTTTTTGGCTGATTTTTCGGGCAAAAGACATTTGAGCGCACTTTTTGGGAAAGCTCATAGCAACAGAGTGGATTAATACGAACGATTTCTTCAACATATCGTTGTAGTAAGATTTCCTTTCTTCGCAGTCATTATCTTCATTATACGGTCAGTAGAAGTAGAGGACGAGAGAAGGAACAAGAAAAGGATTAATTTTCTGGATTTTTTTCTATTTTTAATTCTTTTGGGCGAAGATTTCAGTTGAAAATTTCTTTTAGCTTCGTTCAAGGATTCGTTTTATTGAAACTTCAAAAGGTGCATACGTTATTTCAAAAAAAAAAACAAAAAAAAAACGGAATGATAAAAAATAACAGGAGAAAATGGACCTTATTGAAAGTATACATATTGTGCTTTTTTTTCAATACGAGCCGAGCAAAACTTTTTCCAACTCAAATTGTGATGACTTTTTGTGAAAAAAGTTAGAAGAGAAGAAAGAAGATGGCTAACAGAATTTCTATTGACAATAATTTTTTTTTTTGAATATTGATGGAATAATTTGTGCTATTTGAAGAAAAATATTCTTCATTTAACCAGAGATTTTCTTTGTCCCTAAACAGAGTTGTCAGATTGGGCAATTTTTCACAAAATGAGCTATTTGAATTTTTTTTTACATTTAAAAAAAACTTGAAAGATTATCTGAATCCGGAAAATCTATTAAAACCCCTCGCCGATTTTTCAGATGTGAATCGGCAATTTTTTGGCACATAAAAATCCTAAAATTGTGGGACTTTGTCTTTATGTTTAGCGACACTGCTCCTGAATTCAATTTTTCGCAATTTTTTTTAATCTTACCGATTTTTTATTATCGTACATTATTTTTTTTAGTTGAACTTTTTCAAAATCATCACACAATTCCAATTATCTTCACAGGCACCATAATTAAATTTTGTTAAAAGAAAATGACTTTGCTGGAAACCAGTTTTCATCGAAAAAATTATTTCAAGAACTGATGTATTTTTCCCTTTTGGGTAAAAACCTTAGATCTTCACAGGCACCATAATTAAATTTTGTTAGGAGAAAGTGACTTTGCTGGAAACCAGTTTTTATCGAAAAAATTATTGAAAAAATTAACGCACTTTTCTCTTTTGGATAAAAACCATAGATTGTGGATATGTTCAAATGTAATCACTTTAGAGATGAGGCATTGTTTCTTCTTTGCGTGTAAAGACAAAACTTCATAACTTTTCATTAAAATATCATTAGGTACACCTGAATTATTCTTTACTTTTTTCCTATTTTTTTTTTACAATTTTATAGGTAAAATATTTCATTTTTCCTCAAAATAAATATATTTTTCTATTTTTTTTTTCACTTTTTCAACATTTTAAATTGCTTTCTCCAGTTTTTTTTTATTCTTTGAAATACTTATTATATTTTTTTTCAAAACATACCCTACTTGATAACTTTATATCAAAACTAGATGGTCCACCTGCCCTTCGGACGGGTGCTAGTAGGTATTTCAAAAAAGATTATGAGTTAAATTGTATGTATAGTTGTAGAAAATTACAAAAATTTCAAATGTTTTCAACTTACACGGGTAAAATCAACTAATTTAAAATAATACCCCAGTCGAATTTATTTTTTTGAATACCCCTCTCATTAATGAAAAATTCGACCATTTAATAATTTTTTTAAATTGTAGGGCGGATCAATTTTTTTCAAAAATTCCCCCAGTGGATTCAATTCTTTTTTTGAGTACCCCTCCATTATTTAAAAATTTGAACAATTAGTAATTTTTAAATTACAGAGGTCGAATCAATTTTTTCGAATGTCCCTCCCATTAATTAAAAATTTGATCAATTAATAATTTTTTTAAATTACAAATACTCCAGGTGGAATCGATTCTTTTTTTAAATACCCCCTTCCATTGATTAAAAATTTGAACAATCCTATTCAATTTATACCCCTATAGAATCAATTTTTTTGAATGCCTCCCCTCCCATTAATTATAAATTCAATCAATTGTACTCAATTTGAATTTTTTTAAAATACTCCTTCTCGTCAATTCAAAAATTTGATCAATTGATAATTTTTTAATTTTTTTAAATTTCAGAGAGAATCATTTTTTTCAAAAATACCACAGGTGGATTCAATTCTTTTCTGAATACGTTCTTTAAAATTTTAAATTACCTAGGCCGAATCAATTTTTTGAATCCCCCCTCCCATTAATTATAAATTCGATCAATTGATAATTTTTTCTAATTTTTTTAAATTGCAGGGAAAATCAATTTTTAAAAAAAAATATCACTAGTGGATTCAATTCTTTTTGAATACGCTCTTAAAAATTTTAAATTTCAGAGGCCAAATCAATTTTTCAATTTTTCGAATAACCCCCTCTCGTTAATTAATAGTTCGAACAATGGATATTCAAAAAAATTGATTCGACCTATTTTTTGATAATCTCATCGATCATTCGATTTTTACCAAGTTTTTTCAAGTCGGACATAATGATGATCTAAAAACGCCACGTCACACAAAATCGTAACACATTAAAAAAAATTACCCCCCTCCCTCTGCAGGCTTAAAACATATCCATGTAAAATCAACTCCCAATCAATCAATTTCTAAACACCCCTTCCCTGCTTTCCAATAAGAAATGGGGAAAAACTTTGAAATTATTTTTAGCCTATCCAGAGTAACCCTGAGTGGTAAAACAATTGGTTTCAACTTCGTTAATATACCTACCCGACAACCTGTACAGAAATAAATCGAATTTTTTTAGGACACCGCAAATGCAACACAGATTTTTAAAAGTGGATGTAAATGGGTTATGCTCGATCTTCCAAAATTCATCCATGCACCTTCTGGAGAAATTTGAAAATACTTACTGTAGAAACTTGAAATTCTGCTGGAGGTTCCAGAATGGCTAGAAATGATGAAAATTGGATTCCAGAGATCGATTTTTGGTAGGCATCTAATTTTCATCAGGTTTAGAGAAAAAAAAATCGTTTTTTTCAACAATTAGGTATGTACTTTGGCTAAAAAATCCTGATTTTCAAATTTTTTCAAAAATTCGCCAAAAATAGAGACATTAATTTGGCTACAAGAATTTTAGGTCATCTCTCTCAAAAAATCGAAGTCTCGACGCAATCGAAGACAGACAGCTCAAGTGGCTCTGTCGTTAGATGCTCATTACCTGTGGTATTTGGTCCACCACAATGTACGAGTTCACTTTGACACATTACGTACATACAAACATTACAATGGTAAGTATGTGTACGTCCACATACCATACGTATGTGATACGGTACACGACAGGCTACGATAAGGCGGCGAATAGGCGCGATATTATAGCGGACCGGAATGGCGATGGCGTGAAGCCGGTTTTCGGCGATATGCGATTGTAAGCGTGCACGGTACGCGTCCGTGTACGCGACTACGCGTACCTATATACAATACAAACACATAGGTACGGCGACCGAGGGCAGAGGAGAAGAAGAAAGAAATACCCGAAAGAAAATAATCATTTAAATAGGGAACAACGTTCGCGTTCGGACAAGTGTCGGCTTCTTAATGTCGCACGGCGCAGCGTGGGAAAGCACGGCAGGTGTTCGCTATTAGTGGCTACTGTATTACCTAGCTTTAATCTTCAATCTTGATGGCTCGTAAATCGTATTCTCAGATTTACGGTTACCAGCCCAAACCGTGGCGAGGCGCGGAATGGCGCGCGTGATTCGATATTTATTTTACACATTGCGTTATGTGTACGCAACGTAAGTACAGGCCTGGAAATATACGAATGCATTTAATTACAGATACGAGTACCTATGGTTGCCGGATCGTGAAAAATTGAAAACCTTCAATTTTGCTAATAACTCACATTATTTAACTAATTTTAGCTCTTTTCGACTTCTAAAACCAGAGCTATTCGATTTTTCACGCAACGTAGATCTGTGTTTTTTCGACATTTCGAAATGATTTTGGAAATTCTACGATTCTATGTATCAACTTTTTAAAGCTGAAGTCATTCAAATGTGGTAAAATTCTGCCTTTTTGAATTTGTGAAATAATTTTATTAAAATTCGGTGATTTACCATTAATTTTTACTTAAAAATTACTGATTTTTCAGACAAATAAGGAACTGACTAAGAAATCAGAAATTTTTGACTGAAAAATCTCTGATTTTTGGTAAAATTTATTTCCCTGATTCAAAAAAGCAGAATTTTTTCGAATTTGACTAATTCTGATTCAGAGAGAACGAAGCCACCTGCAAAGAAATTCTTAATAATTAGTAACTAATTTCATAGAGTAAAAAATTTTCTACCGTAGGTAATCATCGATAAAATTTTTGCCCGCTTTCGAATCGAGCAACGAAATCTTTAGAGTTAAAAATCGAAAAATTCTCAATGTCGATTTGAAAACGAGGAGGAGATTCTTCATTTACAACAAAAAATTTCTATTCCAGGAAAAAATAACAATATTTTAACACAAGTTCTTCAAAGGTTATAATATTCCCAATTCTGATTTGATCATTAATTATCGACCAATTGCACTGACGCCTTAAAAGTAAAAACACATTATGTATGTAGGTATGTATGTAGAATTGTAGATACAGACTTTTTTTTTTTAAATTCGGTGAAATTTTGGATTTTGGAACCCTTTTACACCCTCAGAAAATCCAGGTTGGCTAAAACGAAAAAATTCGTCCAAATTGGAAATCTAAGCTCAAAATAGGCACACTCTTAAACTGATGGCAGCGCGACATACTCGTTAAATATGCGCCTTCGATATTCGTCTTATGCAACGCTGATTTTCAAACATGTCGAATAATTCACATAAGCAAAGTTGTATACGGGAACGTTACGTTCGGGCTCGTGTCCTGCCAAACCAATATATTTTGATGAAGACAGGGTGGGGGTGTTATTATTTTCACAAAAGCTGGGATGAGATGTTCATTATAAGTTATTCTGTTGTTCTAAGGACAGTTCGAATGATTATACTCTCTCATTTTTAAATCAATGAAATTTATCAAAAAACACTGAAAAACAGTCAGAATTGCTGAAAAAATAAATCAGTGAAAATGTTTTCACTGAAAGCAGGTCAGTGAAAGAAAATCATTGAAAATCAGTGAAAATTCACTAAAAACTCGGTGATATTTATGAAATTTACTGAAAAATTTGTAAAATTCTTTGAATAATCAGTGAAAAATCAATGAAAATTAGTGAATTTCGCTGATTTTTCCTGTGCTGCAATTCTGACTGTTCACCAGTGAATTTTCACTGATTCGGAATGAGAGAATAGTGTTTCTATCAGCAAAACACAAATTTTTTCTCAAGATCTTTCAAATTCTGAAATTTTTCTAGACTCTTTGATAACTCTTGACCCAATTTGATTAGATGCCAAAGAAATTGAAATAAAACATCAATTTTTCCAATATTTCCAAATTGGGAAAAATTTTTGGACTGGATCAATTTTTGAGAAAATTTGAACTTGAAAAAATTCATGTGATAATTTGAACTCGAAAAAGTTCCTTACAAGGGGTGATCATTTTGTAACTTTTTTCGATAATTGAAAGGGGGGAGAGCAGAGCAAAAGTTGTGTCAGACCTCAAAATAGCGTAGTAAAAATTTCACTCGTGATTACACATTGATCTCTCTCCACTGCACCGAGCCTCGAAATTTGTACGTTCAGAAAAGCTTAACAAAATTTTTTTTTAAACATTTTTTTAAAAAACTTTTGTTGGAAAATGGTGATTTTAATAGTTCTAGCATTGTGGATGATCGAATATGATTTGAGTTTCCGGACCTGCGTTTCTTTTTAGTGGGGGTGAGAGGAAGGGGATTTACTAGCCCCATATATTTTAATGTTTTTTTTTTTCAATTCGTTCAAAAAATAAAGAAACATTATTTTTGAGCTAATTTTTCTGAAAATGGCCGTAGTTAACTAGGAATACATTTGGCATTTGAACACTCATAACCCTGTTTTGTGAACTTTTCAAAATCTTCATTTTTTGTATGCTGTTCGCTTTTTTTGAATCTTAAAAAAATTGGAAAACATACAAAAAATGGAAAATTTGAAACAGCCACAAAACGAGGGATAGAGGTGAAAAATTTCCATCAATTGGTGGGTAAAAAGATGCATACCTTCTTACTCTCTGATTACTGAACCAGTAAAATTGATCAAAAATCACTGAAAAACAGTCAGAATTGCAGCACAGTAATAAATCAGTGAACTTTTTTTCACTGAAAGCAAGTCAATGAACGAAAATTACTGAAAATTAGTGAAAATTCACTAAAAACTCAGTAATATTTATGAAATTTGATGAAAAATCTGAATAATCAGTGAAAAATCTCTGAAAATCAGTGAATTTCACTGATTTTTCCTGTTCTGCGATTCTGACTGTTTATCAGCGATTTTTCACTGATTTGAAATGAGAGAGTACGGTTATTCTCAGGAAAGTTTGCTCAAGAATAATTTTTTTCTATTTTATGAGCTAAATTGAACCAAAAAAAAAAAACATGAAAAATTAATGTCACTTTTCGACTCTACCCCTTCCTATCACCAAAAAAAGGACTGGAGTAAGAAACCATCATCAATTGTATTTTTGTGCTCAACCAGCTATGCTAAAACGATTCTCGGAAAAAATTCCCCCATTTTTTTTCATTTTTCAGAAATTTTCAAACATACAAAAATTTTAAGATTCTATGATGAGAGGTAAACGTGAAGTTGGGTTTTTGAGGTTTAGATATAGCTTTTGAGTCACATTCCTCTCAATTTTTGAAAAAAATTGCAAAACGATCACCTTTATTTCTCACTCGAGCCTGTGGAAATAATAACGCCTAAAAATGGTGGAACAAACTAAAATTTCATTCGATCAGAGAAAACAAAAAATGTAACGTTGAAAAAAGGATTCCGGGTCAATTTCCCGAACGATCAAATTTCCGAACGAAAAAAAATCCAAAAAATGTATTCTTGAATCTACTTTTTCGAATTTATTTGGAATTTTTCCCGAAAATGAAATTACCATTCCGGCACAAAATATTGAAGTTTGCATATTTTTGAGATCTTATAAGCTGCACATTTCAACACTGCCTGATGTATTGCATTTACTCAAAAATTGGGTCATCATACCCCTTTCCCTCTTTCCTATTTTCAGTAGAGGAGTGAACAATATTCTAATCAAAATTGAGGTTCTGAAAATCCTTTAAGATTTAGCTCTCCAATAATTGAATTTTTCAGGTTTAAATATACTCCCCTCCGCCCTCCGCACATTATTAATTCGAATTCCAAATAAACCTGCCTCGAAATATCTCATTAGGCTTTCGATTGAGGCCTACAATACAATTTAGTGAAAATACTCTGAATTTAAAAAAAAGGTACCTAATTTTCAAATTTCTTGTTTATTTGGGAAAATATATTCGGGATAACTTTTCTGGAAGTTTTTCTGTTTGAGAATTTGGCTATTCGGGAAATTCTATTCGGGGAAAATAAACGAGACCTGAAAAAAGTTGCTCCCAAATTATCAGAATGAGTAAATCAATGTTTTTAACTTCGAAAAAAGTAGAAAAAAATCACTCAATATGTCATTTTCAATCATAAACAGTAAATCAATGTCGGAAATTTGGAGAGACATGATCGAACTACCCATAAACTTCACTGTAGAAGAAACCTGGCTACCGGAGTCTATTCAAATGAAATAAACAAATCGAAGATCAACGTGCCAAATATGAAAAAGAAAAACAGGAAAAAACTGGTCCAATGTAAGCTGATTAAGGTAATAATATATTTTTCCATTCTAGTTACCTAAGACATAATTATGGAACTTTTATGTAAAAATCAAATACCATTCCGAATTTTAAATGCCAAGGCGTTCAGACGACTTCTGAACCCAACATAAGAGATTAGGTTGTAAACCTATTAACAGGTAAAACACACCTCAGCTTATCAACGAGTATGCGGAAAGTATCCGGATTACGATTAGAAAAAAAAAAGGTACCTATGTAAGTAATTGCGATAAAAGCACTACCATTGATAAAGATAGGTTGCGGTATGCGGGTTTGGTACCTAAGAAAAGGGTCCGTGATTCGTGTGTCGAAGGCGATGGTATGCAAACGCGTACGCGTACGCTCTGCGTAGTACAAAACAAGAAGCGAAGATCGTGGGAAAATCGAGCAGGTGTGTCTTGGTTGTTACTTCGCGCCAAGTAGCAGCGTTCTGTTCGTTTCATAGTAACATATTAAATAATGAAATAATCTTGGTTGACAAGAACCAATAATTATATTCAAGTTGGTCGATTAGAATTTTTCGTTTCATCGTGATCATCTTAATCGAGTTCAGAATGATCAAATTATTAAAAGTAGGTATCGACGATCAAAAAGTTTACTCCGCTGAATTATTTATTCGATTTTTTTCTCTGGTTCTTGGCCAAATATTAGATTTTAAATCTTTGGTACCTAATTAATGAAAACTCATTCGATTGATTTTCTAATGAAAAATTGCCAAATTTAAAAACATGGGACCTAAAATTATGAGCTACGATATTTCACTTGAGACTCCGGAGCCTGAAGCAAATAGCCAAAATATTCAACTTAAGGCTCCAGAGCTTAGAATTCAGAGCTGAAATATTCATTTCAGGGTTCTGGGGCCTAGAGCCAGGAGTCATTTGTAAGAAGTGGAGGGGGAGGGCTCCTATGCCTTGATCTGAAATCACAATAATGAATTGACTCGAGTTCCCACTTTCTCATTTTGTTGAGTAGGTACTCCATTAAGGTCTTTTTTTTCTTCCTCTCTCCCCCTCACCCACCAGTTGTCGTAAAACATGCCTGCAGGTATTATTTTAGTTAAATGGTAATGGTAAAAGTTAAAGGACAGACGACGAGAAATATAGTAAATCTAGGTATCGTGTTCCATCTTTCACCTTAAGTAGTTAATAAGTAGGTCTACAATTCTACATAAATTTCTACGTATCGTACCCAGAACTCGAGTAAATTCGCTGCGTATAAATTGCATACGTGGAAACCGGGTACCGTCAAGTATCGCTGTCGGCTGTCGCGATGGAAAAAATGTCACTTGTTGCATTGAACTTGTCGTCTACGTTACACGTGCCGTTGCCGACAGTTCTTTCGAATCGTATAAATAAAGAAATTTATTTTCTCGGCAGTCGACACAGACGCACGCGTATGTACGGTGCAGTACTTCCAACCAGTACCAACACACGTTCGAGTACCGAACTACAACATAATATGCATATTGCATGCACATACTTGGACTTACCACAAAGTGCAGACTTACGTACACTTGGGTAATAATATTATTAGGTATCCCCTAAAATGCATATTCAAAGTCATTTTGACCTTTAACCTAAAATGAAGACCTCTGTCGTTGTCGGTGGCATGGAGGAAGGGAAAAATATTGGCTCTGTCTTCATCTCAAAGGCTTCCTTATGTCTTGGTTTCAGGTAAGAGGTCGAAATTACCTCAAAAATGGATTCTGGTGATCAAGAAACATGCGTTTTGATACCTTGCTCGCAAATTTTTTCAATTTTTACCCCTATACCTCCACCTCTGTGAGACTAGGTGATTTTTTTAAGGGGGTGTTGTAGATTACGAACTTGAGATGTCAAAAAACACAAATTTAGATACCTCGCTCAATAGTTTGAAAAATTACCAAATTCGGTTCGTTCCTTCGCTCCTCTGAGGCCACTCTTTTATTTGGGAAAATGACCCCGAAAATGAACCCTGGAGATAAAAAACCATGGATTTTAATTCCACATTCATTATTACCAGAAAATTTCATTTCTATCCGTCCCACAGTGAGCGAAGAGACCCTTTGAAACGCTCGTTTTGCATAAAAGCCCTGAAAAGTCGTTCAAAAAGTCACCTTATGTTTTTGAGGTCGCAGATTTCAAATTTTGAGGAGAAAAAATTTTTCGAAGGGAAGATGGGGATGGACAGGGAGTTCAAATTTCAAATTTCACAATAATGTCGTGTAACATGTCAAAATATATTTTTTCGAGGTCGTAGATTACGAATTTCGCACTGAAAAAATTTTTGAAGTGGGAGAAGAGACAGGAGGGAGGGGTCAGAATTGAAATTTTACAATAATATCGTGTAATATGTCGAAATATATGTTTTCGAGGTCGCAGATAACGAATTTCAACTCGAAAAATTGTAGGAGGGGGGGGGTAGAGTTTTTTTTTCGAAATTTCATAATTGTAATGTACATATAATATGTGAAATTATACATTTAACAGATTGTAGATTACGAATTTTGTACCTACTAAAAACTTGTAAAAGTGGGGGCATAGCGAAGTTTTTTATTAAAACTCCACCTACTGCCTTTCCCCCTACTACAATTTTTTGAGTACGATGTAATCTACGATTTTGAAAATATATATTTTGACATATTACAGTATATCATTGTGGAATTTCAATTTGAACCCCTTCCACATAAGCCCGCACAAAACCATTTTGCAAACACCACGTAAACTAGGTAAAAACTGGTGGACTGCACGTCGTCAACTTTGGCTTGTGCTGGAAGGGAGGAAGGGAAGAAAATCAAAATTGCGTTACTCCTTTCGTTCTACCCTGATATCTAACAAAACATTAGCAACTTAATTAATGATTTTTTTCGCACAAAACGAACATTTTTGGGAGTCTCCTTGCTCATGGTGTCTCCCCTAACTCCCCCCCACGAGTTCGAAAAAAATTTAAAAAGTAGCTGATCTGACTTTTAAAAAACCCTCGAGGAACCGAATTTGAAATTCTAATTTTTTTAGTGTAATATTTGTGCCAGTGATTTTTAATTGAAACTTTGAAATTATTATGAATTTCAGGAGAAGAAATGATCAAAGAGAAAAAAACTATCGTCAGATTCGTGTTCAGCAGGTCAGATTACCCCTTTAAATCCCTCATGGAAAAATGGTAGTTAGATGATATTATCATTACTTGCGTTTTCCAAATCTGTACTAGCATTTTTCAAAGCATTAGTAGCATTTGTGACAATTGTGACGCCGCATACGAAAAAAGGGCATTGCCCAAAAAAACGAGTTTTGAGTTAGTGATTGATCCTTCTATAAAATTTCACATAGAATTCGATAAAAATATCGCCAGTTCGATTACACGACTTTAAAGTGTTGAAAAATGGCTTTTAAAAAAGGCAAAAAATCAAAAATGCTCAAAAAAAATTCTCTTTATTTTCGCATACAATACGATGTAGAATCCAGTAAAACCATCGCTTGATTGAATTTTCCCTTCAAAATACGAAAATGAGACGCAGCCAGGGATACCCGACCATATGTCGGAAAAGTAAATTTCGAGAAAAACGCAAATTAAGAAAAAATGACCAAAAATATGGAATTTTTTTTTTTATCAATTTGTATACTATGAACCCTCTACTTTCAAATGAGAATAGGTTCAGGTCCCAAAAGTGTCATCTTCTTGGTTAAAAAACGAATTTTGCTGAAGGCCTCTGAGAAATTGAAACCATACCATATGTCGGAATTTTATAAAAATATGTTAAAATTTACAACTTTCATTATTATTGAAACGTAGTAGTGTTCAACAAATATCCGGATATCCAAATACCAAATACTATTTGGATTATCCGGATATCACACGGAAATTGCCGAACAGCTCCGAAAACATCCCGAAAACGGTTGAACTTTTCCGAGAGTTCCCGAATTCTTTCACGAACCCTCACAAAATTTAAAGGTCGATTATCAAAATCGAAAAATCGAAATTGAGGAATCGATTATCGAAATCGAAAAATCGAAATTGAAAAATCGATTATCGAAATTGAAAAATCGATTATTGAAATTGAAAAATCGATTATCGAAATTGAAAAATCGATTACCGAAATTGAAAAATCGATTATCGAAATTGAAAAATCGATTATCGAAATTGAAAAATCGATTATCGAAATTGAAAAATCGATTATCGAAATTGAAAAATCGATTATCGAAATTGAAAAATCGATTATCGAAATTGAAAAATCGATTATCGAAATTGAAAAATCGATTATCGAAATTGAAAAATCGATTATCGAAATTGAAAAATCGATTATCGAAATTGAAAATTCAATTTTTTCCCGTTGAAACTCTTCATTTTGATTATCCGGATATTTGTTGAACACTAATTTTCAAAGCATGATTTTCACCGTTTGGTTTGTAAAGTTGTTTGACTTGCACTATGATTTCATTTCTCAATGCACGTAATTTCAGGTTCGTTTTAATGAACTACAGTGGTGTACGATTATTAAGAAAACAAATTTTGTACCAAAAATGTCATTATTTCTTGAAAAAAGGTAATTCCCGACATATGGTATGGTTTCGATTTTCGATGCCGGCAACTTCTGGAAGGGGTCAATGACCTAAAGTGATGTAAGAGGACGTAAATAAACCATTTCCGATGAGAAAAGTCGTTTACAGAACATAATTTTTTTTTTATTCATTGAAAACAGTTCTAAATTTTGTTTTGCGTTTTTCTCAAAACTTTGATTTTTGAAAATCATTTTTTGGTAAACTTTGAAAAATCATGGAAAATTCATTTCTCAACCTTTTTTAATGCGGTTTGCGCTATTCGAAAGGTACAAGTCTGTACTATTTGAAGAGTCAAAAAAACGAAAAAAAATTTTCCGACATATGGTCGGGTATCCCTGGCTGCGTCTCAAATAATGATTTTTGAGTTTACTAAAAAAAGTGGGAAAAAATTCTCAAAATCGTCAGAATAATCAACAAAAAAATCATCCCGGAGTCCCAAACTGCTGTAAAGAGTCAAAGAGTAGAACTAGAAAAAATTCCCGCCGGTCCTTCAAATTCAAATAAAAAAGAAAAAAACACGATCAAAACTTAAAACGTGTTTTTTGGGCAATGCCCCCTTTTCGTATGCGGCGTCACATTTTATCAGAATACTTATAGGGAGAAGCATTTTGTAAATGAAGAAAACATTCCAATTTTGGGAGTCATTTCAGATATATAAGACGACCACTTCAAGGGGGGGGGGGAGGACGCGTGAGTTATTTCATATTGGTAGATCATTTCAATTTTATAGGTTCATTTCATATTGAGGGGGAGGGGGGAAGGTCATTCCAATTTTAGCGGAGACACCTAAAAAAAATGAAGTAACAAAATCTTATTTTGAGGGCCCTATAATTTTCTTTCTAGGTACCTATTGATTTCTCCTGATTTTGCACAGTGCACAGGTGAACATCTATTCTTTAAAAAAGACCCCCCGCCTCCTCCTCCCCCTCCTCTTATCATAAATAAGGAAATTTTGTGAGTCTAGACTCCGGAGTAGCAAAGTTAGCATAATGTATTATTATTACCTGAAATGGTGCAGTGAGTGGTTAGAGTGGTAAGATAGAGATTAAAAGATCAGTGGATCACCTTCTTTTACTCATTTTTCCCCCTTTTTTACCAAAAAAATCACCACTAGTGGCATTATTAGTGACAATGCAAGATTACTTGACGAAAAAATCACTAATGAAACAATTAATGTATGACACTACTACTAATTTTCTATGATACCTAGATATACGATTTGGGCAGCCATTTCGCTCAAAGTCTCAAAATTAATTTTTTCTACTTCAGAAAAAACATTGATTTTTGTGAATTTAAAAAAAAAAATCAGTAGATCAAATAACCTTCGATCAAAAAATCAACCCATCACGAAATTTAACATTTCGAATCGCATTTTTTCTAATGCTCCATCGCTTAGGCTCCAGATATTGCAGAGGTTTCAACTCAAACTATATCACACTATCAAGAAATTGGCGAAATCTGAGAACTGATCCACCCTGTTACTTACCTTTATCGAATCATTCCCATTAATTAAAAATTTGATTTACTATGTTCAATTTTAATTTTATGGGTTAGTGATAATAATATTTATTTCAATTTTCCAATTTGTATAGGTAGAATTAAAAAATTACAAATTTTTCTCAATTTTTTTTTCATAATTTCTTAAAATTACACAGATCGTAATTTTTTTTAAGCAATATTTTTCAGTTTTTACAAAATCATTTTTTTCAGTTAATTTTCGAGTTGTTTTGACTAAATTATCTTTAAAGTAGTTTTTTTAAATTACAGAAGTCGAATCAGTTTTTTTAATACCTAATTTTTCAAATATCCCCTCCACCCCTCAATTAAATCAAAAACTCGATTGTTTTAAAATACTCCAGGTGGAATCATTATATTTTTTTCAAAATACCTCTCTCCTCTTCCATTAATTAAAAATTCAATCAATTGTATTCAACTTGAATTGCATAGGTACTCAGGTTAATTAAAATATGTAATTGTTTCGATTTTGCGATTTGTAGGTCGAATTGAAAATTTACGAAAATATTTCCTCCCAATTATTTTTTCATTTGTAAAATATTACAAAAATTTCAAATTGTTTCAACTTTAGAATTTCCATGAAAATTAGATCTATTTCACTGATTTTTTCAATTGTATTAAATTACATAGATTGAAATTTACAAAAATTGTTAAACAGATTGAAAATAAAAATTTAATTCAATTTAATTTTACTTTCAATTTCGAGAAAATATGTTAAAATAAAAAAAAAATCATGTTTTCCTATTTTCGTCAAGTATGTTTTGAAAATAATTCAGAAGTGTTGAAATCTT
Source organism: Pseudococcus viburni (assembly GCA_033439095.1). Taxonomy (NCBI): domain Eukaryota; kingdom Metazoa; phylum Arthropoda; class Insecta; order Hemiptera; family Pseudococcidae; genus Pseudococcus; species Pseudococcus viburni. The sequence goes on from JAVBJF010000311.1 coordinate 233,163, forward strand.
TATTTACCTTCGTATAATTATGAATATTCACGAAATCCCATCCGGAGGACGAGCAAAGTGGTTAATAAATAATACGTAGGTACGCTACAATAAATCAAAAAAATAGAACTGCTGCTAGAAAAAATGATCGAACAAACTAGGACGTATTTTTGCTTAATTAAAGATCGCGTCGCGTCCTCTTTTAGTATACATTATTTATATCGATATGGATGCGTTCTTCGAATTCGTCGAAAGCAACATTGTAGGTATAATGTATTTTACGAGAAGCGCGTGTTGAAATTGATTTTTTTTCGTCGTCTATAATTAGGTGCTTAATTAGTTACAATAAGCTTTGGGCAATATATGCGAATGCCGGCGCGACGCGAAGTCATGTCGGTATCATTTCAAAATTCAGACGTAACGTATAACGTCGACGTTACCGACGTGTTTTTCGTTCAAATTTACGACCTATGCCAAATCGTAAAGGCGGAGAAAAAAATTGAAAATTAATAAAATCAACTTATAAACAGCTTGCGTGTCAATTTAATTTATAAATACATACATTGTAGCGTTGATTTGCCACGCGGCAGGCAAGTGGCGAAAAAAAATTTAATACAAGGTTACGGCGGCGCGGTGCTGTCGTATATCGCTATGTAAGATTATGCGTACAGATAGGTATACTAATTATGTAGGCCTATATCCGATGCTGATTACGTAATAATTCTGGCACCCGAATTCGCGGAAATCATTCACAGGTGCCTACTTAAGTACTTTACGGCGCAAAATTTGCGATCTGTATCGGTCGTAAAATATCTATTTCGAAAAAAATTGATTTCACAAAAAATTGCCACTAATGGTCTACAGTCCAAGAGGCAAAGAGTGCTCTAGAAATCGAAATTAGTGTGAATTTTCGCTGAACAAAAAAATCAGTTGGTTTGTTGTAGGTATGGGTCTCGTAGTCCCAAAAAAAGTATTTTGGATTTTTGCCCTGGCACAATAGGGAGCTGAGGCCTGAAAACCCCCTTTTTCTCAATTTTTTAATTTGACTTTGGATAAAAATTTTTTTCACATTTTGGTAGCAGACACTCCCCCGACTCCAAATATATGTCACATCCCTTGGGTCAGGAGCACAATGGGGTACTGGGCCACCAAAAGTGTGATTTTTGCCAAATTTGATCATTTTTGGCATAATAATTCCTGTGTAGGCGTCATGCGGTATGCAGGACAAAAAAAATCAAAAGCAATGTATTCTTGGGTTCATTCCGTATCCAATGAGCCAAAGTTTGAGGAAAATGGTTGGCACAATAGACCGTGGTGGAATTTCAAAGTTTTGAAAACGCGCGATTTTCTCCCCCTTTCTTTCATTAAAAAAAAATTATGAAAAAAAAAGTGAAACTTGAGTTGCGACCCATCAAAATGGGTTAAAATTTCACGAGCAGGACGACATTTTAAATTTGAGCAATTTGAACCCATTTTGAGCCCCAAATTGGGTCGATTTTTGAGTATTTTCAAAGAATTGGCATGCGACCTATGAAAGTGGGATAGAATTTCTCCAGAAATTCAAAAATACCATCCAAATTTTTTTTGAGCAATTTTTGAGAATTTTGAGCCACAAATTTAATCAATTTTTCATCAATCGTAAAAAATTGGCATGTGACCTATGAAAGTGGGGCAGAATTACGTCGGAAATTCAAAAATACCCTCCAAATTTTTTTGAGCTACAAAAATGATCTAAGGGTATGGCCGGATAAGGGGTGAATTTGGCCCCCGGCGCTTTTGGGCTCCTAAACACCGCAAGTCGTGTATATTGACTAGAAATAATTTTTCACAAAATTTTGGACCCCTACCCCCTCTCTTTCGGAGCTATGGCCATTTTATTGCATAATTTTCAAGAATTTTTAATTTCAACAGAAGTGAAGGAAATTTTCTGTTCTTTGGCACAAAGTTACATCTGGTAGAGGTGTATTCATGATAATTTTTTCAACAATTTTGGTGCACTCCTTCACGTTTTTTTGGTCATTTGAAGTTTTCAATCGTAAAAAATACCATATAAGCGAAGAGCGACCACCCTGGAAAAATTCCTAAAAAATACGTTTTTTTATAGAATTTTACTATGTATTTGGTTTTGGCGATTTCTTTGAACTAAGGGCCGAAAATCGCGAAAACCCGTACAGAAATGTTGTAATTTTAGCAGATTTTTCAAATTTTGAGTGCTTTATACAGAAAGAAATAAAAAAATAAAGAAACCAATTTCAAATTCGTGTTCAGCAGGTAAAAATACCCCGGTAAACACCCTTTTCGTAATAGTCTTGATTAAAATTTCAAAATTCACCTTTCTCACTGATTTTTAATGAAAAAAAAGTGAATTTCGAGACTTCGAGTAAAACGATCGCGAAAAACGTATTTTTCGGGGTATTTTGACCTGCTGAACACGAATATGGATTTGGTTTTTTCATTTCGTCATTTTCTCATGTGTACTATTTTTTTCTTCATCTCCAAGCCCCCATTCACACCTTTTTCCCCTAATTTATGTATATTTCAACGTCTTCGCCGAAATCCATCTGCTAAGACGTATTAGAGTTGAGAGTTTTTCAGATAGGGTTTCATTTTTGCCACTTTTTTAATACGTTGATTTTATGGTAGTCCTAGAGTTGAAATCCTCCCATTTAAATTTCCAACTTCCTAAGATTTAATGCCAAAGACATGGAGGATACGTGGAAAATAAATTCACCATCACTCTTCTTGGACGGTTTCTGTTGGTGAAATGTGACTCAAAAAATTTGAAATGGAAAAATTTTGGTTTCCGACTAATTTTGGGTCGTAGAACACAAATATGGCATTAATTATTGTGTATAATAATTTTCTTGCTCGAGAGACCCGATTCAAACTTGAAAATAAGAACGTTTTAGGGGAAAATGACGAAATCAAAAAACCAAATCCATATTCGTGTTCAGCAGGTCAAAATACCCCGAAAAATACGTTTTTCGCGATCGTTTACTCGAAGTCTCGAAATTCACTTTTTTTTTCATTAAAAATCAGTGAGAAAGGTAAATTTTGTAATTTTAATCAAAACTATTACGAAAAGGGTGTTTACCGGGGTATTTTGACCTGCTGAACACGAATTTGAAATTGGTTTTCTTATTTGGTTATTTCTTTTTGTATAAAGCGCTCAAAATTTGAAAAATCTGCTAAAATTACAACATTTCTGTACGGGTATTCGCGATTTTCGGCCCTTAGTTCAAAAAAATCGCCAAAACCAAATACATAGTAAAATTCTATAAAAAAACGTATTTTTTAGGAATTTTTCCAGGGTGGTCGCTCTTCGCTTATATGGTATTTTTTACGATTGAAAACTTCAAATGACTGAAAAAACGTAAAGGAGTGGACCAAAATTGTTGAAAAAATTATCTTGAATACACCTCTACCAGATGTAACTTTGTGCCAAAGAACAAAAAATTTCCTTCACTCCCGTTGAAATGAAAAATTCTTGAAAATTATGCAATAAAATGGCCATAGCTCCGAAAGAGAGGGGGTAGGGTCCAAAATTTTGTGAAAAATTATTTCTAGTCAATATACACGACTTGAGGTGTTTAGGATCCCAAAAGCGCCGGGGGCCAAATTCACCCCTTATCCGTCCATACCCTTTGGCAAAAAAATCGCACTTTGGGGGCCCAGCACCCCATTGTGCTCGTGACTCAAGGGATGTGACATATATTTGGAGTCGGGGAGTGTCTGCTACCAGAATGCGAAAACATTTTTGTCCAAAGTCAAATTTAAAAATTGGGAAAAAAGGGGGGTTTTCAGGCCTCAGCTCCCTATTGTGACAGGGCAAAAATTCAAAATACCGTTTTATGGAACTACGAGACCCATACCTACAACAAACCTACTGATTTTTTTGACCAGTGAAAATTCACACTAATTTCGATTTCTATAGCACTCTTTGCCTCTTACGCAACCCCTCAAAAATCATTCAATTACCCACAAATCACTCCTGAACAAAAAATTAGTCCAATTGTCTCTCATTTTGAATCAGTGAAAAGTCACTAATAACTAGTCAGAATTGCAGCATAGGAAAAATCAGCAAAATTCACTGATTTTCAGCGAATTTTCACTGATTTTTCAGCAAATTTCATAAATTTTATTGACTTCTCAGTGAATTTTCATTAATTTTTCAGTAAAAAAAATTTCACTGATTTTCTCCTGTGCTGAAATTCTGGCTGTATCTCTGATTTTCGATAATTTTCACTGATTTATAATTGAGAGTGTGCCAATCCCTTATAGAAAAATACTTCAAGTTTTACGGCAACTTTTACTAACCAGTAAATTCGAACAAATATTACTTGATGTTTTACTTCAGCCTCCCTTGACAGGAAATTTGGCGTAGATAAAGTTTTATAGACCCCAATTTTCGTACTACGATCAATAATTGAGCAGACATAAGCCAAAAATCATATTTTTGGAGAAAATTCCCTCTTTTTTTGTTACTACCAAAAAATTGTCGTGGAATAAGTTTTAGAGACCACATTTTCGCTCTAGCACCAATATTCGACTGTAGGTGAGTTAATTCTCATCAATGAATCTTGTCAAAAGATATACGAATTGATTCCCATTTTTTCGTGGTATATACGAATTATTTTCAATTTTTTCAGGATATGTACGACTTGTTTTTCATTTTTTCTAAAAAATTTCTTCCAACTCCGGATTTTTGGCGCAAAATTTTTTTTGAAATTTGTTTCAAATTTCAACTCCAATTTTTTTAATAATTTGCCATTTTGAATTTGTTTTTCAACTATTTTCAACACCGAAATGTTTCTCAACCTAAAATTTTCTCGAATTTTTTCATGTGGGTACTTTTTTGAATTGTATCTCAAAATTGTTTTCAATCTTGAAATTTTTCTCAAATTTCTGTCTACTAGGTACATATTAATTTCATTGTATTTTTTTTCGAACTCCCGACGTTTTTTCCAACTTTTTCAACTCTCAAATTATTTCCATGGAATTTGAAAACAGCTTTTTAGAATTCAAAGTTGGAAAATCCAATTTTCCAATACATATTTTGATAGATTTGAGTCGAAAACTGATTTGGTGGCAGAAATTCGCAATTTCTGGGGATGCCGCGCCGGGTCCGAATGATGAACCAGCATCTACACCAAATTTCACCAATTTTAGCTATTCAGTTTTCAAAGTACTATCCATTCCCATGGTTGAAAAAAAATTGTACGTGATTTAAAAAAAAAACACATCATTTAAGTACATCTTCAATTTTCAAGATATGCAACTTGTTTATCTAAATTTTTTTTGTGGTATCCGGTTATATCCCAAAATGAAGTATGGCACACCACATACCGGACACAGAGGCGTCGTCAAGGGGGGCCCGGGGGGAGGCCCACCCCGAAAAAAATTCTGGCCCCCGCTTGGCCCCCAAAACTTATGTTGTATTTATAAATGTACATTACGCTTACATCAGATAGGATTTTCAAAGCATTAAAACATGAAAAAATGTATTTTTAGGGCATTAAAAATCCAATTTTTTCAAAGCTTCGTCCTCGCTTCGCTCGGACATGATCAAAATTACAATTCTATGATCTATCCGAGACGAAAGGGCAAAAGAAGGCTCCCTTTTTACCCCCTCCCCATTTTTAGCAGGTGAAAAAAGTCGGTCCCCACTCCCCCCTCCCCTCCCTCTTTTCCATTTCGAAAGAGCAAAAAAAGTTGTCCAACACACGGCCCCTTTTGTGCCCCCCCAATTTTCGATTCTGACGACGCCACTGACCGGACACCGCGTGATAATACAACTAACCATCTTCAAAACAGCAAAAAATCAATTTTTTCAGAAAAAAAATGAAATTTTCAAATTTAAATTTTTGTCGGAGTAGGAAGGGTTAAACATAGACCAAAAAATTACAGATTTTTACGTCTTTCACAACAATTTAAGGCACAGGCCCATTCAAATGTCAATCAGATTCGTCGAAATTTCTTCATAAGGATAAAGATCGTTGACACGATGAGAGTTGAATCAGTCGTTTTTAGGTATTAAAAATTTCATTTATTTCCCAAGATAGAAACTCAAATCAAAACTTTGAGGGTATGGGATCCTCGTAGTGTCTTTTGCTGCTGAAAAAATTGGGAAAAATTGCGTAAAATTGCGTAAAATTGCGTTTTTCTGAAAATGATCTTACTTTAAGGTCTCCGAGCTTCATCTCGTTTCGAGCTGGAGATCAAAATTTTCTAGGAGGTCCTCCACTCAAATTGAACTATTTTACCAATTGTGGCGTTCTATAGGAAAAGGTACAACATTGCCGCAAATGTCAAAATTGAGTTATTGCCATATTCTGAAACTAGATAAAATTACCTTTCGAATGAGCTATTAGCGAGCCTTTTTCGTGAAAAATTCGCGGAGTTATGACGTTTTGAAAAGTGAAGTTGAAAAAACATAGTTTCGAGAAAAACGCGTTTAAAGTTTTTGAACGATTTTTTTCGTGAAAAAACGTATTTATGGTCGAAAAATGTTAATTTTTTTTTAAACTGGTAGGAAATTTTGTGTAGAATCCGAAAAAGTGGGTTTCAGAACCCTACGAGGCCACCAGTGTTGCCAAAACAGCGATAAAAATGACCTAAGTGAACACAAATATGAAAAAATTTACACTTTATTCAACTCACTCCACCACTTCAACGGTCATTTTACACTACTTAAAAGTTGTTTCACGTGTTGTGGGGTATCTCATATGAAAGTAGAAGGATGAAAGTACCAAAATCCATCAAAAACAAAAAATCGATATTTTTGACCCTAATTCACATTTTTGCGTTTTTCTCGAAATCAACTTTGCGGCAATGTTGTACCTTTTCCTATAGAACGCCACAATTTTTTTAAAGTTTCGTGAATTTTTTCGCTCACGAGCATCAAGAAAGTGAGCTCCGACTAATGATGAATACGTACAACGACTAGAGTAAAAATTCAGGTGATATTGGAAATCTGCGCTACACCCATATTGCCTACTTCACTTCAATGGTATTTGACGTATAGGTATGTGACTACTTATGTGTGAACTACGAAGGACGTCAATAAAACTGACCATCGGGCCGCATCGAGTGGCAAATTTACGTTTCTTAAACGCGGGTAAGTTGATAACATAAACAGGCTTTGATGGGACATTTATAAGATGTTTTTCAAGATGAAAGGTGACAATGGGTAACGAGCAGTCGAGCATCTGGGCAGATGTTAACGATAAAAATATTTCATTTACCTACACAATTACGATAGCCAATGCGGCACGGCGCGGCGCAGCGTTTTAACCAAAAGGCTAAAACCTCTAAAACGAGCGCAGATATCTATAGAAATGCCCTACCTATTCGTAAAGGCAAACACAATCAATTTAACACCTTAAGAAGCGAAGATGAATCGGACGATGGTGAAGAGGCGCGCAGGGGGAAGCTACAACGCCTTGTAAAAATTACTCTACACTCTGCAGTGGCCACTAAATTAGGCAATAATAATGCCTTTATTCGGAAACAGAATGCCATCGTTGAAGAAAAAGTAAAATAGCCAACGATTTACCTAAAAAGCGCTGATGAATGAAGCCTTTTTAAAAGAGGATACGAAATAAAGCGCGAGCCAACAACCCGATATCGATACGCCAATATTTCGAGGCGTCAAACAGCGAGAGTCCATTTAATCGTGTTTTTAAAGATATTTGTTGGTCGCGCATTTATTCAATTCAATTCACTCATTCATTGGTTTTCATTATGCTGAAAAATTTACTTACTTGCCTACTTGCGTGTGGTGTAGAAATCAGATGAGGTATAAGCGTACAATTTTTCATCATCTGCCCGAATCACAGAAAAATACGTTCGCGGCGTCTATTATAAGGACCTACTACCTAGTATCTTGTATAGGTCGGGTTATCTATGGATGACTGGACGTGAAGTTATGGACTCACAAATATCTACTCAGCCCTAATCTAATTCCATTCTAAGAAATCACCTATGGTAAGTATTTGAATTCTTCCGATGTTGCCAAGTTTTCGATCAAGTTCTGGAGGAAAATGGGTAATTTTTAGGTCGTTAGCATAAGTTTTGAAAAAAAATTACCAAAAATTACAACACTTTTATCATTTTTTTTGCACTTTTGAAAATTAAAAAAAAAGATTTTAAAGTTAATGAAGTTAATGAACAATTTTTTTAGGAATAGGTAGGTATTATTTATTAATTATTGTTCAATTTCATTTTCTTTATAAAAATTAATTTATTTTCAATATTTTCTACTTTAATTAATAACAATTGTGACTGCACATATGATCTAATCGATTTTTTCAACTTTTTTTCAACATGCAGAATCGATAGAAGAAAATATGGTTCATAGCATCATTTTGAGAATGAATTGGGTGTGAATTCATTGGCCCCGAGCGACGCGGGAGCAACCATTTTTGATGAAATAGGAATCCAAAAGCTAAATTTCTTAATTTTTTAAAATCAAATTTCCCGAGCAAAGAGAGGGCAATGATTTGAAAAAAGAATCGTTTTTTAATAATTCATTGTTTGAAAAAATTCCATTTCATTGGTGTAGAAATTTCGTGATTTTAGAAGTTTTTTTTTTTACGAAATTCAGTTTCTGTACATGGTAAAAAGAGCATTTCCTGTTAAGATGGTGAAATCGACCATAGAACCGATCGGGACAAAAATCTCCTAAAATGTTGGTATTGGGCCCAAAAAAATTCAACCCCTCACTCCCACCCCCACCCGAATTATGGGGCCATTAATTCTCGAAATTCAATCATTTCTATCTCCGGAAGGAGTGGTCCAAACATTTTGAAAAATTTTCACAGATTAGACATTATATAGGAAAAACATCGAAAAAATGTGTTTTTTATGAATTTCATTTTTTTAAAACCATTGTGAACCCATTTTTAGGCCCCAAAAAATATATGTTGTACTTGAGGGTGTAATAAAATTTTTGAGGGAAACAAATTTCGGGGCTTCCCTTCCCCATTTTTTTGACGAATTCTTGAAATTTTCAAACCGTGGAAAACCCCGAAAAATTTGAAGAAATTTTTTTCAAAAAAATTTCACGTATACTGCTACATAATGTCTATAATCTGTGAAAATTTCAAAATTTTTGGACCGCTCCTTCCGGAGAAAGAAATTATTGAATTTCGAGCATTATTGGCCCCATAATTCGGGTGGGGGTGGGGCTAGGAGGTTGAAAATTTTTTTGGGTTGGTTTTACATCAATACCAACATTTTGGGAGATTTTTGTCCCTCTGTCCCGATCGGTTCAAGGGTCAATTTCACCATCTTAACAGGAAATGCTTTTTGTGCTTTTTTGTGCAAGTCTGCAGAAAAATTTTTCAAAAAGTTGGTAAATTTCGTTGTAAATTGACTCATTTTTGAAAATTTTCCTATACAAAATGTACCATTTTAGGCGACTTACAAGATTTACAGATTTTTTGAATAAAATCCTTAAAAAGTCAGCAAATTTGCCTATCTACTCGTACAATGAAATTTTCCAATTTTTGAGAAAATATTTCCCCTAAAAGCTCCTTGATTTTTTTCCAAAATTTGTGAGAGTGAATTTTTTCAAAGTTGGTTGCCCTGGACCTGTATTTACGATCTTCAAATCACTGAAATCATTGTTTTTCATTGATGGTGTCTAACTCATATTAGAAAACCTAGATGGTTTAATATCATCCGGTGTCATCAGCCATCTAACGTAGATTTAAATTTAGTAGCTTGAAAAAAAAAACAGGAAATTCGTCAAATATTGATAGTTTATCCCTTATAAATTAGGTGTTTTCGAATTTTTTTTTGAGTGAAACATATGCACGAAAATGATTTGAGGGGCTAATTCAACATTTGGAGGGGGTCAACCCCCTCCCCCTCCCTCCTATCACCGCCTATGCGCTTATTTTGAGGTTTAGACGTACAAATAATCGAAGTGCAATTATTTTTTCAGCAACATCGAATAATCGATCAATCGATTATTCAGCCCAAATAATCGCATAATCGATTGTTTTTTCACCTTTCCGTTTTTTGAAATGAAATTGTACAAAAAGTTTTTAAAAAAAAGACATAGGACAAAATTTTTCAAAAATTTAGAAAAATTTGAGGCTATGACCTAAAAATGCGTGTTTTTTTTAAATTTTTCAATTCCTTCAAAATTTCTCAAAATTTGAACTTCATCTTCAACAATTCCTCAACTCGAAGGCATTTTCCTTAATTTCAAAGAATTTGTTAAAAAATTCCACATTTTGAAGAATTTGTTAAAAAATTCCACATTTTGAAGAATTTAAAAAAAATTTCAAAAATGAGCAAAAAAACACATTTTTTTAGCCACAGCTCTTGTATTTTCAAATTTTTGATTCAAAATTTTCAGTGTCCTATTTTTTAAATTTTTGTCCAATTTCGGTTCAAAAAACAAAAAAAAACTTTAAAAATGTCTGAAATTCAAACTAAGTACATATATGTTCCTCTTCAATTCCAAATGGCACACTACATAAATTTTCGCCTACCATTTTCATAAAAATTTATGAAGATCTCTTAAAAAAAGTAAGTATAAAAAAATAACGTACAATTTAATTCGAATTAAAAATGATTCAATTTTTACGTTTTTATTTTATTTTCAGAATTATGTGGCAGGTAACGTTATAAGTGATGTCATTGTTTTTAAAAAAAAGATTAAGGAATTTTAAAAGAATTTTAATCAAGAGGATTTTAACCACCTATTTTAAGGAATTTTCGAAATTTAGGTTGGCATCGGTGGCACTAAAACAAAGAAAAAATGTTTCGAATTTTCTACTGCGATTATAATCAATTACCCGATTATTTTTCCAGTCGATTAATCGATTGTTGAATATTTTCAAATAATCGATTTTGCCCAATACTATTTATCAGAAAAAAATCGATTTCAACATAGTGTGCCAGAAATACCCGTAGTTGGGACATAATGTCCCGAAAAAGGCCAAAAAAGAAAATTTGGAGGCTCGAGCCCCCTCTCTCCAATTTTTATTCCTCCCCAGCTCAAATTTATTCAGTTTAGCGCAGTTGGTCGCTTTTTTTTTAAATTACCAGTATGATTTTTCTAAAATTTTACCATTTTCATAAACTGGGACTGTTTTTTACAAATCGAATAATTTTCAAAAAAATGTGGAAATTTTTCATGAATCGGATAATTTTTCAAGACTTGGACATCAAAACCAGTGCAATTTTTAAAAATTGGAGGATTTTCCAACAGCTACATAATTTTTTGTATTTTGATTGAATTGTTTTCCAAAAACTAGTCTATTTTTCAAAGATTGGACAGTTTTCAAAACTGGAGTCTTTTTTTTCACAAATTGTACAAATTTTTCAATACTGGGTTAATTTTCCAAAAAAAATCAAACATGGATTTTCTGATATTTGGCGATAGGATCGAGATATTTTTTTTAAAAATGAAAAAAATTCTACAAATAAATGAATTGAATGGAATTTTTTTACCTTTAACAAATTTTCAAAAAAAAAGAAATTCTTTTAAACAGTTGCTCTTAACCAATTAGAAAGTAGAAAATATTGCAACAAAAAGATTTACCTAGATTTCAGAAAATTGCAACCACCTGACTACCTTCTACCTAAGGATTGAAATACGGATATATGGGGAATTGGGATTTTTCACTAATCGCCATTTGCAGATGAAAAAAGGTCGCATTCCATCATCCAAGGCGTATGACATGAGCGTGTATAACGTGCCCGTAACCCGTACCGGAGCACGATGTCTGCGACTCACGTCAGTGCCTGTGACTGAAGTGTGGATGTAAAATAAGTGGGTACGGTCTTAGAATGAACCTTCTCGTTATCATGCAGGTTTCGGATTTCACTTTATTTCCCACGATTTTAGGATCATAACACACGTGTGCGATGCAGCTTGCCGTTGCCAGCTTGATGCGTGAAGCCGATGTCGCCGCCAAAACCGCTTCTCGATGTTCTACGGTTCCAAGGGTTATTTTCTCGTATTCGTTTAGGTAAACGGTAAAGTGGATTATATTGTTGGTATAATTCAAGCATTTTGTAGGTAACAGGTATCTAGCACCTACGACAATATCACCGAGAAAGAGTAAAGTTACCTTTATGAGTTGTAGACTCATAATAAATCATAAATATACTGAGTTGGATGGATAGAAAAAGTCGAAATTTAATTTGCCAAAGAAAGGTTCCATTTAGAGAGGCAAATACATATCATAATTTCAAAAAATCAACCAAATCGATTAATTTTCCATAAATTGCCAAAAATTTAATGTACGCAATCAAAAAATTTGAACGTTTTTTTTTTTTGAAAATTTCAAAAATAATTCTAATCACTTTTAGAACTCTTTTAAAGACTATCTGGATCAAAAATAGTCATTTTTTGAGGGTATCGATGTCTTATAACTCTTCATGATGGTTTAACTATATATTTTATAATTACCCGATAAAATAATTCTATACTACCCTTGGATGCTGGAACCTCAAAAATCACAATTCAAGAAAAAAAGGGAAGTAAAAACCTGGAAAAATTGAAATTTTTCAATTTTTTTGAGTAATGCATCGAAATCTGTGTTTTCGAAAGCGTAGAATACGAATCTGGCAATTTTTTTCTCATTGGAATGAAAGGTTGGATGGAGAGGGGTGAGACTTGAAAAAATTTTGAATTTTGCAATTTTCCCAGTGATGTATCGAAATCTAGGGCTTTGAGGACGTAGAGTATGAATTTGGTAATATTTTTCTTGCAGGGGAAAAGGGTTATGGTGGGAAGATGAGAATTGGAAAATTTTGAATTTTGCGTTTTTTCCAGTCGAAATTATCATTAGTTTTCCCTTAGGAAGAGGGAGCGGGTGGAACCTGGAATGAATTATAATTTTTGTAATTTTCTCCAGTGATGCCTTCATCAAAATGTGCTTTCTGATCTAGATCGAGTGCCAAAAGTAATTAAAATCATTTTTGTAATTTAAAAAAAAAATCAAATTCTCCAAATAGGTAGGTACATTGAAATTTTGGTAATTTATGAAAAATTGGGAGCTATTGCGCGATTGGCAGATATTAAACTGTTTGATTGATCTTTTTTTTTTTTATTTGTCTTCTCAGATTGAAATTTTTCCACGCCCATTACACAGGTCGACATAGAAAATGCTGTTTGAAGTTTATGGGCGATTTTTGTAACATTTTTGGCGCTGATCACGAGATAAACAGTGAAAAAATTCCATCGCCCAAGAATTTTTCACAATTTGAATTTTTTGTTGAACAGTTTTTCTACTTTTTTTGATAACTTTGATGCTTCAAGTCGATTTTCTGAAAAAAAAGGTTCTACGAAAAAATGAATAGAACATAAATTGTAGAGCGTAAAATTTCCTTTCTGTAAAGTCCAATTGGTTTTTTCTTAGAAGGATTAGCTTCAGAGATATTTCAGTTGAAAGTTCAAAGTTCAACTTTTTTTTGAATTGAAGATAATTATCTCAAAAACTTAGCCACCTAAGAAAAAACTGATCGGGCTTTACAGAAAGGAAATACGTTCTACAATTTATGTTCCATTAATTATTTTTCTCGTAGAACCCTTTTTTTTGCCAGAAAATCGACTTTATTGGTCAAAAATTACATTAAAAAAATGTAAAACGAATTTTCTATAAAAAATTCCAATTAAAAAACCCTGATGCGATGGGGTAAAACTGAAATCATATTCGAACTCTGCCCTAAAAAGTAGGTCAGAAACACCAATCAGAATCAATTACGCAGAAAGAAAATTGTCGATTTGCCTTTGCCACCCTTCGATATTCCCATTGTTGCAAGTGGGAAATGTTAAAAATGCGGTTCATTGCAAAAAATCGATTTTCTGGCGAAAGAAAGGGTCCTACGAAAAAAATGAATGGAACATAAATTATAGAGCGTAAAATTTCATTTCAGTAGAGTATTACTAGTTTTTTCTTAGATGACTTGGTTTTTGAGATCTCGGTAGCTAAGCCTTCTAAGAAAAATCTAATCGGACTTTACAGAAAGAAAATTTTACGTTCTACAATTTTTGTTCTATTCATTTTTATCATACAACCTTTTCTTTTTTCAAAAAATCGACTTCAAGGGTCAAAAGTTATCAAAAAAAGTAGAAAAACTGTTCAACAAAAAATTTAAATTGTGAAAAATCCTTGGGTGATGGAATTTTCTCACTGCTTTTTTCGTGATCAACTTGAAAAATACTATAAAAATTATCCATTAAACTTCAAACAGCATTTCAAAAGTTCAAAAAGTCGACCTGTGTTATCATTCGTGAAACACAATTTCAACTTGGAAAGTACCCTGAAGTGCAAAAGCTACTAAAGCCCTAATGCTCAAATTGATCGAAGAAATTACCTTCATAACAGCTGCTGCTGGTAAAACGAAGCAAAAAATTTCAGAAACGAAATTTAGCTGTCGAAAACCAAGACAAATAAATCCAACTTATGCCAAGGAAGATTGCGTCATTATAATATGTCTATCTTGAAGTCGCCTCGAAGCCACAAGCTTAAAGATGGAGTTTTTGGGTTTACAGTTTTCGATTCCATGGGAATTTCTGAGTTTCATTCGCTATTTTAAAAATTCATTTCGCTCCCAGGAAGATTGAGCCATATCAAATCGCAAATCAATTCCTAAAAAAAAATTCGAAGAATTCGTAGAAATATTCCAAATGGATATTTTCTTTGAAAAAATTGAAAATTGAACTCTTAAGAGGAATTCAAAGACCCCCGAATCCAATTCTGAGATAATTTCGACCCCAACTCCAATCCCTTTTCCCACAAAGGCGGAGAGAAGGAGGTCAATATGAAAAAAATTCTCTACAATTATGCAATGTACCCAACCTACATGCAGTAAACCTTTGGTACTAGGTGAAGTAGGTAGGTGGTAGGTCAGGTATACGTTACCTTGAAATGTTGAACGCCAGTCACAAACGTAAACGCGAACAGAGATTGATGAATGTTATTGCATACATGCGGCGGAGGCCGGGCGCGGGCACGAGCGCGTGTACTCGTGCTACGTTTAATCCGTGTTTAAATTCAAACGTTGAATGCGAATTTCAAAATTCAAGCGTACACGTGTGTATGCATGTATTCGCATAAAATGTAAATATCGCTGAAGGAGAACCAGAAATTTAGCGGGTGTACTGGATACCTCTTCGTCTACCTCAAGTTCACTCACGTTAGATGTGAGTTAACAGCAGCAAGAGTGAATATTACAGGGGCGAAAGGGAGGAATCGAGGTTAAAAAATGTCTCAGCAATATCGATTGTGGTATCGAAATCCATGTTTTTTTCACCCGTCGAGTCAGTTTCCAATGTAATTCCACCAAAAAAAAACCACGGAAGGCCAATAGGGGAGGTGATGGGAACAGGTCAAATTTTAAAATTTTCAAAATTATCGAGTGGGGTATCGAAATGTATGTTTTTAAACCTCTAGAATCCATTTTTGAGGTTTTTTTTACCCCTACCCGAACCACAATCCCCTGGGATGATACCCCCTTGATGAAAAACATCGATAATTGTACAAACTTTATGTT
The DNA here is from genome assembly GCA_033439095.1 of Pseudococcus viburni. NCBI lineage: Eukaryota > Metazoa > Arthropoda > Insecta > Hemiptera > Pseudococcidae > Pseudococcus > Pseudococcus viburni. Next base: position 248,664 of record JAVBJF010000311.1, read on the forward strand.
TTATTCATTTTTTTTTAGACTGATTATCGTGTTAATCGAGCTATGAAATTTAGCCACAACAGTAATTGGTATTTTTACAACTCATGCAAATGAGGGACAGGGAGGGGAGGGGGGAGGGAGAAACTTTAGAATTCATGTTTTCATCAAGGAGGAAGGTATTCCGTCTCAGAGGATCTTGATTTAGGCTAGGGGTCAAATTGACCTTAAATTAGGGTTCCAAGAGCTGAAAAAAACACACACTTCGATACCCCAGTTGACAATTTTGAAAAATTTTCAATCTGGCATCTTTTCACCACTTCCCTTGTGAGCCTTTTTTGGGATTTTTTTGGTCAAATGGTATCAGAAATGGATTCGGGGTTCAAAAAAATATGGATTTTTTTCACCTTGACCCCTCCCCTTGATCCCTGTCGATTTTGGCTCGAGTTCGAGGTGAAAATGACCCCAGGAATGTATTCAGCAGCTTCGAATATCCGCTGCAACCAAATTTCATAATAAGTTTTAATTGTTTGTGGTGTATTAATCCGGTAGCCTATTTTACTCGTTAATTGAAATGTTCAGATACGCGCGCGGTGTCCGACCGACGGCGCCTGGCGCAAACGCGACGGGGTGTTTAACGCGCGCAAATTGACTTAGCACGCCGGCGGTGGCTTGGCGCGTGCTCGATGGTAATACGCGTGCAACGTTGAATTAAAACTGTATATTGCACAATTGTACATACATAGGTACTACATAAAATATAGGATACGTGCCTCGCCTCGCCTCGTCTCGCCTCACCTTCTGTCCACGAGAACGAGTAGGTAGAGGTAATAGGTTAGGTACAGTGCGGTGTCAATTTGGCCAAAGTTATGGGAAACAGCACGGTAATGGCAAATAAACGGCTCGTGCTGGCTCCTAGGTACCGCGTTCTCGCAAGTAGCTGGTTAGTACTGATTGCCAGGCATTACTAGGTAAAGAACGGATCATTTATAGTGTGACCAGAGCCTTAAAGTTGTACCGACAGCATCGAAGAAGAGAAGGGGTTTTGGATATTTGCGACATTCGAATCCTCAAAGTTTCTCGAATCAGAGAATTTTTTTTAGTTTGATTCACTTTCAGTGGAGGAGTCAAATTAAATTGCAAACCATAACCAAAATTCATTAGAAAAAAAAAACTGAAAAAAATTAATGAAAAAACAAGAAAAAATTCTTTAAAATTTCTGTACAAGGATTTTCAATGTTCCTGAATCCGTTTTTGAGATTATTTTGACCCAAAACTCAAAAGCCAGGTCACATGGGGAGGAGGGGAGGCGACCAAAGTTCATAAAATTTAATATTTTCCTACTTTATCCAGTGAGGTATTTTGACTTCCTGAATCCATTTTTGGGGCTCATTTTTGGCCAAAAATTGATATTCGGCTCTCAGTAGTAGTAACAGGACCAAAATTGAAATTTTTTCTCCGAATAATTTTCAATTTGAACTCTTTTACTCACTCCATAGAGTGAACTATTGCGTTTGGAGTAAAACTGTCTCCAAAAATGAATTCAGGAAGTCAAAAAACCGGGATTTCGATACCTGACTCGATGAAATTGAAAATTTTTCAATTGGCCATATTTTGCCTTCCCCAGGGTCCAATTTTGCGTCTGAAGTCAAAATAACTCAAAAACTGGATCCGGGAGGTCAAAATACATAGATTTTGATATCTCAATCGATAAAGTTGAAGAATTTTCAATTTCGATCCCATCTTATCATTCTCTAAAGGGGCCACTTCAGGGATTAAGGTCGAAGTAATTCCAAAAATTGAAGGAGTTTCGAAAACTCCTCTACAGCAGTTTTCAAATTTTTTTTTCGAGGTTTCTTCCTTTATTTTTTATTTTGGTTTTCAAGCAGAGAATTGTAAGTAATCGAATGATGCTAACTTGAAAGCTTTATTTTTTCTTGTATGTTTTTGGCATGACCCCTGTTATGCCACAATGAGGTGAAAATCATGCATATGTGAACTATTTCAATGTTAAAACACAAAAAATTGATATTTTCCAGAATTTTCAAAATTTAAATTTAAAAAAAAATAAGAAATGCACACTGATGAAAAACACCACGCTGATTGTTATTGGCTCATTCTATGTCAACTCGACCAGGTTTTGGCCTTGGGTCTTCCAATTTCGCTCAACAATTTTTTACGAGTTCTCCTCGATGGTCTAATGAAGGAATCACCATCATTCCAATCCTAATCCTTCAGGGGGCGGGGGTAGCCCTTGTAATTTTCGTATAATTGGGATTTTTTGCGAAATTGCTTAACTTTGAAGGAGCATATTTCGAGATTGGTTAGGTCTAACGTAAGATAAATCTGTTCATGCTGTCTTGTAGAGAATTGAAAAAATCGAAATGACACATGCTATTTCCATTTTTTTGCACATGTTTTTTTCAAAATTGGGGGCTAAAGGGGGCACTAAAGTGGGTCGAATCACAAAAATAAGCAAATATTTGAACTCAGCGCCCTCAAAAACCCAACAAACGACACGTCATACGTTATTTTTCATTTTTTTGAATTTTGACCTCATTAGGGGGCTGATAGGGGGTTCAGAGGGGTCGAATGATAAAACTAAGCACATATTCGAACTCAGCGCCTTTGAATTAGTAGAAATCGATATATTACTTCACTTTTTCCATTTTTTTGAATTTTGACCAAAATTTAGGACCCCTGTGCCCCTCAGGGATATTGAGATCCCATCTTGAAAAGTAATTAGTTGAAAAATACATTAAAAGTTCTCTTCATAGTAATTTTTTCAGATTTTTCAATGGGGCCCTTCATCTTTTGTACTTATCATGAAAGTTGAGCTTCCATCACAAAAGCTCAACTTTGAACTTTTCAAAAAGCGATTATCAATTTTGAATCTCCTTTCAATTCTCTACAAAACAGCATGAACAGATTTATCTTATACCTAACCAATCTCGAGATATGCTCCTTCAAAGTTAAGCAATTTCGCAAAAAATCCCAATTATACGAAAATTACAAGGGCCACCCCGCCCTCATGAAGGATTAGGATCGGAATGACGGTGATTCCTTCATTAGACCATCGAGGAGAACTCGTAAAAAAATTTTGAGCGAAATCGGAAGACCCAAGGTCAAAACCTGGTCGAGTTGACATAGAATGAGCCTAATTGCTAATATAGATATTTGGAATTGGTTTTACTTGGGATCAAAATGTGGATGAGTGAGTTCGAATGTGTGCTTGACATCTGAATTCAAATATTCTCGATATACAAAAAAAAACATTTCTCGAATCAGGCAACACTGATTTCGCAATTGGCATTACTGATTTAAATTTTCAAATAATAGAAAAAAATGTGTTTATAAATTCTACCCGAACCTGTGAGGTAATTTCCAGCGCTGTAAGGCACACCAGGGCACAAAAAATTGAGTGTGGTGATTTCCGCCACCGTGTGGCATAATCAGTATTTTTGAAGTATGGCTCACCAGGGATCTGCGGTAGGCATTTCAGACACGCTATTTACTTAAAAACCTTAAAATCTAGCCATATTTTTTTGTCGTTTAAAATAATTTCTGGAAAAAAATTTTTCGCGGCAGTTTTGTCAACTGCATTTTGATTTAGGCAATTTTCATAAAATTCGTGCTTTTTATTCGGTGATTTGAAATGAAAGCCAAGAAATTTTTTGGTTATTAAAATGAATTCCAATTTTTGGGAATATTCTTTATAGCAGGTTGCCAAATGAAATTTTATGAAAATTGCGTAAATTAAAATTCGATTGGCAGCATTGTCGTGAATTGAAAACATATTGAAAAAAAAGTTTTATTGAAAATTTAATATAATATGATTATTCTAGGAGATGAACGAAAAAAAGGATTGGCTCAATTTTGAGATTTTTCAGTGAATGATCTGAATTTGAAAAAAAATCGAAAATTCGTCAAATACATTATTTGGATTTTTCAACTCCTCGAGGTCATTGTTTCAAGAAGAAGCAGAAACTAAAATCGTACCTTCTTGGGGGCTAACCGAGGTTCCACCTAAAAGAGGAAAAACGAGTTTTATTTTTCGAAAATTACTCCACTCTGAGACTCTCCAACTCATTCCTTCTTTGGGCTGTAGAGCTCAGCATTTTTTTTGAGAGATCTCCCACTCAAAGTAAACTACCTCGCCAATTTTAGTCAAAATTCAGGCCATGTTTTTCTGATAAATCCATCCTAATGTGCATGTGTGCCATTAAGTACGATGATTACATACGTAAAGGTAGGTATGAAGTATGCACCGTACCTATTACCGCAATAATTACGCTGATCGGGGAGAGAGGGGGCAAGGCAAGCGACGCGGCGGAAATCAGAGCAGCGCGCCGCCGCACCGCTGTATGAACGAGCGCGCGTGTCGTGTACCGTCAGGTCGCGTCGACGTCGATTCTTCGAAAATTACAACTTTGATGAGTCCACGTGCAGGCACGTGTGTTATAAAGTTGTACGTCTACGTACAACGCTACGTAACTTATCGAGTAAGAATTAAGTACCTAGTATACTACCTAACACCTACCTATATGGAACTAGTTCTGTACATAAATTATGTACACTTATTGCTGCATAAATAAAAACTGATAAAAAGTCAACGTCGCTGGCAATTGCACAGCACATAGCACCTAGGTGAATGTATATATTGTAAATGCAGCTATAGATATACTCATAATTTATACAGTCGTAAATTTGGAACATCTACATACGTACTTGATGCAACAGTTAGTTTCTTACGAGCATCGAGAACCGAGTATAAGCAACAGGTCGTTCCTTGGCGAGATATGCATTATTACTTCGCTTGACTTGAATCTGTTCGTTTGGCAATTAGAAATATTAGACGAAAATTCGCGAGGTTGTTTACTCTAAGTGGGAGATGTCTCAGAAAAAATTCGGGCCTACTGGCCCAAAAAGGTCTGGGTTAAAGGTCTTCAAAGTAGGGTAATTTTCGAAAATGAAAAAACCAGGTTTCTGAACCATATAACATTTCTAAAACTTTCAAGAGTTCTGAAATTCGATTTGTGTTTTTACATTCTTCGAATCAAAGTTAGCTCGATTTAATACCTACCACATGTAGTCTTCTACTTCTACTAGCGTTGGGCAAAATCAATTATTTGAAAATAATCGAAAATCGATGGGAAAAATAATCGACCCTTCGATTAATCGATGAAAAAATAATCGATCAATCGATTAAAAAGTGATCGATTAATCGATGAAAAAAATCGATTAATCTATGAAAAAATAATCGATTAATCGAATAATCGCAGTGGAAAATTCGAACGATTTTTTCTTTATTTTAGTGCCAGCGCTGCCACAAAAATTTCAAAAATTCTTTTAAATTGCTCAAATCCTCTTGGTCAAAAATCCTTGACTTTTTTACAATTCTGAAAAAAAAATGAAATAAAAACGTAAAAAATTTAACTATTTTTATTTTAAATCACACGTTTCTCAGTGATCCTACACATTTTGATCGCCATTTGGGATTGAAGAGGAGCATAATTTGAATTTTAGAAATTGTTAGAAAAATTTTCCGTTTTTTGGGTCAAAATTGGACAAAAATAAAATAATCGACTAGGTACCTATGCGATTATTTTTGCTAGCAAAGAAGATTCAAAGTCACTCGTAAAAAATTTCCCAAATTCAAAATTAGGCTTTATTATCAACAGCTCAATTTTCAAAATTATAAAAAAGATCGAAGATCGAAGCAACCAGAGCCACCGAGATGGAACGAGAGCAACAATTTGCCTCGAACTTGTATTCTTCTGGATGTCTGCATTTTTCAAAAAGCTCCTTCACTCCTCACTCCTCCCCCCCCCCCCCATCTTGAAAAATATTGGGAAAAGTGTTCAAAATTCTGAAAACGTTCAATTTCTGGAAAATTTCGTTAAAATGAAGAAACGTTAATAAAAGGGGATTCAAAGTCACTTGTGGAAAATTTTCCAAGTTCAAATTGAACTTTATTATTAAAAGCTCAATTTTCAAATTTAACAAAATTGTTTATTAAGCAACGAGAGCCACCGAGATGGAGCGAGTGGAGCGATTCGCCTCGAGCTCGCATTCTTCTGGAAGCTTGAATTTTTCAAGAATCTTCCTCCTTCCTCCCCCCCCCCCAAGCAAAATATTGGAAAAGTGTTTGAAATTTTGAAAATTTTCCATTTCTGACAAACTACCATACGTTGAAACGAATAAAATTGGCCAAAATATCGTTAAAGTGACGTAAAATAAATTCCATAAATTAAAAAAAAAATCGTTGAAAAAATTCTCATTAAACATCGATAAGTACTTAGATCACCAATAAAAATATGTTTGGGATGACTAAAGGGAAATTCTCAAGTTCGTTTTAAACTTCCATATTAGAATTATAAAAAAATAAAAAATCTTTTGAATTAAAAAAAAAGAGAGACATTAAAATTTCCATTTTTCAAACAAAAAATAAAAAAATACCTGCTCAAAATTGATAAAACTGCTTGAATTACTTACATAATATGAACCTATTGTGAAATGTTTTGAAGCGTTAAAAATTCTGAAAGAAAATCGATTTCTTGTATGTAAATTTCGTTAAATGAAATTAAATTCTGTCAAAATTCTTCAAAGTGAAAAAAAATCATTGATAAAAATGTTGAGCAATTTCATCGGGAATAATTTTATAAATCATCAATCAAATTTTTTCAAATACTCATCTTTAATGATTTTATTTTCAAAGTACATATCATCTATCCCATAAGCGCACCCAGAAATTATTTAAGGGAGGGGCTCAGAATCCGAAAAAATAGGGGGGGGGGGTAAAATTTCGATGAAAAAATTCAGCAACTTGTTATATTTCACTACCGCTGGCGTTGTTAGGGTATTTTCAGCAGGTTGATAGGTAATTCATAAACGGATTTGAGCCAAGTAAAATAAAAAAATTAGAGAATTTCAGTTATTTTTAAATTTTTTATTTTTTCTGACAAACTGGGAATTGATTGAGAAATCAGTGATTTTTGACCAAAAAATCGGTGAAAAATCATCAATTTTTAAAAGTGAAGGACTAAAATACTGCTCGAACGAAGCGAGAAAAATCATGTTTCAAGGGCAAAAAAATTCACGTTTCTTCACATTTTTGTAATAAAAAAATCTCCTGTCCAAGCTTAAGGAGGGGGCTCGAGCCCCCTAAGCCCCCCCCCCCATGGGTGCGCTTATGATCTATCCTAAATGCGAAGTACACTCGTTTATACCTCGTTGGAAAAATGTTGCAAAAATTCCTAATGATGGGGAGGGGAGGGGGGGGGGGGTCATCGGCTGAAATTTTTTTCAGGAAACTTGTACTTTTCCAGCCTTTTCTATTCCAGGTTCGTTTCTGCTGAAAAACATAAAAAGATCATAGGGCACAGTTTACACTCGAGAATCGTGGAATCTTGAGAGGGAGGAAGAACGGTATACCCGAAAAAGTTATGGCCGGACAAGGGGTGACTTTGGCCCAAGGCGTTTTTAGGCTCTCAAACACCTCAAACGATGTATATTGACTAGAAAAAAAAATCACAAAATTTTGGACCCCTACCTCCCTTCCTCTTGGAGTTATGGCCATTTTATTGCTTTATTTTCAAGAATTTTTAATTTAAACGCAAGTGAAGGGAATTTTCTGTTCTTTGACACAAAGTTACATCTCGTGAAGGTGTATTTATGATAATTTTTTCAACAATTTTGGTACACTCCTTCACGTTTTTTTTGGCTATTTGAAGTTTTCAATCGTAAAATACACCACATAACGGAAGAGCGATCACACCTTGGAAAATTACTAAAAAATATGTTTTCTATGTAAAATTTCACTGTGTATTTGGATTTGGCCATTTCTTTGAACTAAGGGCCGATAATCGCGAAAACCCATACAAAAATGTTGCCATTTTTAGCAGATTTTTCAAATTTTGAGCCTTTCATATAGAAATAAAATGACCTAATCAAAAAATCAATCCCATATTCGTGCTCAGCAGGTCAAAATACCCCGATAAACACCCTTTTCGCAATAGTTTTGCTTAAAGTTTTAAAATTCACTTTTTCGCTGTTTTTTCATGGCGAAAAAAGTGAATTTCGAGACTTCTAGTAAAACGATCGCGAAAAGGGCGTTTATCGGGGTATTTTGACCTACTGAACACGAATATGAGATTGGTAAATTTTTTCTAGTCAATATACATCACTTGAGGTGTTTAGGAGCCGAAAAGCGCCTGAGGCCAAATTCAATGGCGTAGCCAAGGGGGAGGCGACTGGGGCGATCGCCCCCATAGCCTTTTTTTAAAAAAATTTTGAGCAAAAAAACGTCTTTTTTGAACATTACAAATTCAATTTTTTCAAAGCTTCGCCCTCGCTTCGCTCGGGCATGAACAAAATCATAATTATATCAACTAATTGAGGCAATATTGCAAAAAAATGCTCCCTTTTAACCCCTTCCCCTAAAACCTTCTAGTTATCCAAGTCTTCATACCCTCTTTGTACCCTTCTGAAATAAGCTTCCAATGCCACTGCATAAATTTGTCATTATTTCTGGTTTTCAAGGTCAAAATAATTGGCATGGAAGTTGTTTGCTCCAAAATTTAAGTATTTTTCTGCAACTTCTACCTAAATATTTATGAAAATGATTCCAAATTTGAAGAAATTTTGTGGCGAGGGAGGGAGGGAGGGCTAAACTTGAAATTTTTTAAAAATTTACTTAAAATTTCTCAAAAAATTTTGAAAGCTCTGACCTCCTCCTCCCCCCCCCCAATGAGACTGGCTACGCCACTGAAAATATGTAGTGAAAAAATACTTGCTATGTTTCAAAACAACCACAGAAAATTTGACATAAAATCTCGTTCTTGCCCCCTCCCCTTGACAAAATCCTGGCTACGCCACTGGCCAAATTCATCACTTATCCGGCCTTACCCTTTGGGTCCGAATTTAAAAAAGTTGAAAAAATATGTGGCAAATCGTTTCCTATGATTCTTGAAGTAGATACTCATCAGTTCAAATATCAAATTAGTTTTTAGATTCGACGCTACTCATTTTTTCCGCAAAGGTCCAAATTTTGCCCAAAAAAGGAAAAAGAAGAGGTGTTGAGTTCAAAAGTCGATTTATTTTTAGGTTTCGACCCTCTACTGCCCTCTCACGTCCCTTCTTACTTCACCAAATTTGAATGCTTTGGGCAAGATAATGTTGTGTGACATTTAGTCTCATGTTTTTAGGATGTAGGTTTCCTTCCTTTTTTTTTTGAAAATCCCATCAAAACGTGTTTCCTCTTCAACTTTTAACTGAAAAAAAGGAGTAATATGGAATCAGAGGTTTCAAAAAAGAAGACCATTTCGAATTCAACGTCCAGAGGTGCCATTTACAACCCACTTCTGCACTTCCGTCTTATTTTCGATCAAAGTCCGATTTCATCATCTTAAAAAAGCCCTGGCTCCTTCTCCATGCCTCGATGACCTTAAGAAACCCATCTTCTGTCTCTACTTCTTTCAGGAAGACGAATTTTCGGTAAAAGGCCCATCACAAAACCGAAATACCGGTTGAAACATGCATATACGCGATTGGCGATGATTTATCGACAAACGATAGACGACGAGGTGCGGCGGTGGTACGATTAGACTACTTAGGTTTATACGTATTTCTTGAAATATTTGAAAGGCAGGTGGCAGGTGGTATCTGGTGCAGATTCTCTTGCATACGCATACTCTTAGGCGATGCGGTAGTATAACTGTGGGATGGATGGGGCATGGTGTACATTTACCGCGATGCCCCTCTTCGTCGCTGCCCTTTGCCCGACAGATCCGACTACGTATATCGCATCATCGGACTCTGTTAATAATCTCAATTCGAGCTACCAATACTAAACCAAAGCAAACCAAAGCAAAGTACTATACGAGGTGCGAACCATCTGCCATCTGCCGTTTTCTTCTCTCTTCTGGCCTGTGCGATTTGTGTGGGAAACAAGCATCGAGTTCGGTTCCCACGATTCACCCACTAAACATTATCAAATGTTGGCGCGTTATTAGAACACGCGTTGGGCACACACCTGCCACTAGACACCGAACCGAACCATGCTGCGGGAGGTGCGGGCGCAGACCAACTTTTTAGGGTTGTAACCCCTCGTCATTTTAATCATCGCAGCATTTACGATATTCCAGCTCGAGTCGCCGCTGTTCGTCTTTCTGCCGGTGCGTGTGCGTATATAAACCTATAAAAGCCCACTGCTGGCTCACATTTGATCACAGTCCGCTACTCTGCTTCATTGCTCGCTGTTGAGAAGTGCTCCTCCGCGAAGTCCACGTTATCGAATCGTATCAGTAATTTCGTATTCTCGACTCGATTTATTTTTACGTCAATTTTTATCAGTTGCTTCGAGACTTCGGTGTTTTTTCCATCGACTTTTTACCTATTTTTACACATTTTTCGTTCAGTTCGTGATTTCGTCGAAATCATCTCGTCAGCTGGTTACGTCTTCGTATCGTCGATCTCGCTGCTGTTTGCTGGTTTTTTGCAATCGTCAACTGTCGAATTCGTCGAGAATTCATTATGTCCGCTGTTCAAGCCAAAATGATGCTGGAAAACGTTCGAAATGCCTTCGAAGAACGCAATAAATTCGTCGAAGTTACAGTTTCCAAGAATAAACGATTCTTAGCCAGCAAAATTCATAAACTCAAAAAGGTAAATATCGTCAATTCTTGATTCTTCGTTTTGTTGCTAGTTCGAGGTTACTTTTGTCAATTTCTATTCAATTTTTGAGAATTTTTTTTCATTTTGGGTCTCCATTGTGGCTCAGGGTGGGTGTTTTTCGGTTTGAAATTTTCTCCAAAGGTATTCAAAAATGTTGAATAAATGTTTCGAAAATTTGAGTTCGGGCTTCAGAGTGATTTCATCTGACTTTTTTTTGAAAAAATTACTTTTTCGTAATATTAATTCAATATTTTTTTCATATGCACTTTGTTTTGAAGGATTTTTAAAAAAATTGTGTCAATTTGAAATATTAGGTACCTACTTTTGAAATTTCACTCGATAAAATTGAATATTTTCAATTTTGGTCATTTTTTTCACTCCTCGAGGTCCAGTTTCGTGTCTGAAGCCAAAAAAAAACACACAAAAAGTTGATGAAGAGTGGTCAAAAAAAACATGGATTTCCAAAATTGAAAATTCTCTGGTTTTGGTCCCATCTCCCGACCTCTTAAGGGTCAATTTTCGATTTTGGGGTCAAAATAATCCCAAAAATGGATTCAGGAGCTTCGAATACCCCTTACAGCTACTTTTGAAAAATCCTTCGAGTATTTTTTTGAAGTGTTTTTCGTGGTGTTTTTCTGATGTGATTTGCAATTTGGTTGGGCTCACTCCTCTGGAAGGGGAAAAAATTGAAAAAAATCTATTCCAACTCAAAAAATTCTTTAGGAATTGTATTCATATTCGTAATTATAATAAATTTTATTGTTTTTTCTCACACGATCGATTATCTAACGGTATTGTTTCAATTTGATGTTACAGATATTGAAAATGACTTCGAGATTCTTTTACAAACACAATGTCGCCGCCTCCGACATCTCATTGGAAGAATGGCAAAACCACCAGAATTCCATCGAAGAACAAATGCAAAATTACGAAAACGAGCTCCTGGAAAAGAAACTGTCGGCCAAACAGCATGCCAACGACACCAGCGTCAATTCACTCGAACACGATCAAAACATCGCCAATGAAAATTGGGAAAATTGGGACAGTTGTTACTTATGCGCCCAATCGCAATTCTCAATGGCACCTTCGGAGCCCTCGCCATTGCCAGCTTCTCCGGCGTCCGTCTGCTACGTATATATGCCCGGCCAAATCGACCCCGTCCCGGTGAGACTTCGCAATGCTAGAATCCCAGGAGGCGTTATGTGGATCGTTTATAGACCAGATCTCGACATATGCCACAGAGATAATCTCTACCAAGTTACTTCAAATCAAATTGCTCAAGCTCAGCGTCCTATTTTTGTATGATTTTCGATGCAAATTTTACATTTTTACCTACATTGGGCTTTCATTTTTTGTTTATACGTAAGGTAGTTTACGAAATGTGTGATATTTTTACTTTCGAGTTAATTTAGCAGTCTCTCTATTTCTTCGTATTATGTAGATTACTTGATATTTAAACTTGTCTGGTTTGCCAGCGATCTTTATTTTTTCGTTTGATTCGGATACGTTTGTCGTTTTGCTCAATTTAATTTTCAATAAGAACGTATTCGAAATTGATTGGAATTTTTTTCAATTCGTATTAGATTTTGTTTTATTTTTGTACGAATTTTTCATTTTAATGATCTCTCGTTATTGGTGATTTAGCTGTTAAGTTTAGATTTACGATTTTTATTTTTATTATTCGTATCATCGTCGAGTTCTTATCGTTTAGGTACCTTTGTCAACTATTTTCGAAATGATCATCATACTTATGTGATAGTTGCTGACTTTTTTACGTATAGCTATTCATTGTGAATAGTAAAATCGTCGAATAAAAGTTTACATTTCTAATCTGCCTGTTTGTTTATTAATGGTTCAGACATATAGGACCTATCCTGCCATAGATAGGTCTGGGTGCTTGGTAAATGGCTACGATTACGTGTTTTTACGAATGAAGAATGGAAGTCATTTTACAACGATATATTGAATAAATTACAAAATGATGAGGGTAAAACATATTTCCTGCATACGCCTAAAGGTAGGTACAGGAAAAACATTATTAAATATTAAATTACTACGATTTAAGCTGAGGTTTGAAAACTATTATTCATTTTTGGAGTTCGAGGAGAATTCTTTTCAAGATACTTTTTAAAAATTTTCACATGGAGCTGGAATTGAAGAAGAAAAAAAAATTGGATCACAAAAAGTACATCCTGGAAATTGAGCTAACGTTAAAAAAATCGATTTCGATGCATTTTTGATTGAAAATTTTCACGTACCTATATAAGAACTTGTTCACTGGGAAAATCTTCCTGCATCATTTTTTTCAAATTTTTTCAAATTTTGAAACCAAGTTAGTTTTGTGTGTAAGTATTTACAAAATTAGAATAAAAGAAGAGCAAAGAGTAGAGATGGATCGCTTTGAAAATTTTTTGTTCAAAAATCGAATGAGAAATGAAAAACGAAGTCGATTCTGGACTTCAAAAAAATTGGTGAAAATTACGTAGGTACTCTTCTCGACCTGACCTCTCCACTTTACCTTTGCTTCTCTGCTCGTTAATCGCTCTTGAAATCTGACTGATGATGGTCAAAAAATTTTGAATAATTGAAACAGAAAATTCAAATTTTTTCAAAAAATGGTAGCTATCTTATCGTGTTTTTTTTTTAAATGTCAGTGGTGCCCATCTGTTCGCTGCTCACATCTTCACCCTTTTTCTCGAAAATGGTCGAAAAATCGCTTTTATGCATTGTTCAAATTTCTCGTCAAAAACTGATTTTTTTTTTGAAAAAACGCCTCGATGGGTCACTTTGAAAAATCGGAGCTTCTTAGTAAGGTGTGCCAAAAATGGGGGAGGGGGTGAATCATTATTCGTTCAAGTTCAAAAAAAATACTATCAACGTCTAATTACATGCAATTTTGCCTTTTCTCAATATTTATTCAAATTTTAATTTTCCCAACGATTTTTCCAATTTGGGATTTTTTTTAAAAAAATGGTGTGCTAAAACTGGGGGGGGGGGAATCATTATTCGTTCATGTTCAAAAAAAACTCTGTCAACGTCTAATTTTATGCAATTTCGCTTTTTCTCAATATTTATTCCAATTCAAATTTTAACAACGATTTTTCCAATTTAGATTTTTTTTTTAAATTTCCAAATGAAAACCAATTAATATTAACTAAGAATATAAATTCGAAACACCTAACATCGGTGTAAATTTTTTAATTTTCTTCATACTAAAAGCTTCATCATCTTTCAGTCAGGAAAAAAAGGAAAAAATTTACTCCTCGGTCCCGTTATTTCTTAATATGGTTTTTAAACTCATACTGCTTGTATTGATTGAATTTCTTGGACTTATCTAGTTCCCTGATAATTGGTATCTATTTCATTTACTTATTTAAAAAAATTTTCAGTTCTCAAATTTTCAAAATTCTTTCAACAATATTTCCAAATTCCAAGTTCAAATTTCCTTCACATTTTTTATAAGTTCAAGAAGTTTGTTTCTGGAACTTTTATCAGAAGATCAAATTTTTTCTAAATTATACGTACCCACAGTAATTTTGAAAAAATTTAAACTCGTAGGTAATAAATTGAGAGAAAATTTTACTTCGAGGTTTTCAAATAAATTGAGAAAATTACAGAATTTGGAAAAATTTTCAGAAACTTTATATTTATTTATTTGGATTATACTGACTTTACCCTTTTCCTTTCTAGACTATTTCGTTATTTTCGTCGGTAAAATATTACATTTTTTGACTGCTGATCAATTCAATAAAATTATAAATCAGTAATGAAATATTGCGACTTTGGTGAATTCTATCAAAAATTGTTGCCTGGCCTGAAAAAAATACAGGTGCTCATGAAGACCGTTTCGATTTTTCCTCAAATATTGGTCAAATCAAGACGACTCGATGGTAAAAAAGTAGCATCTATTTGATATAACGAAGAATTACTATTCATTCTCATTTCATTACTCTTACGAAGCCAAACGAATAATTCTTTTTGAAAAGTTCAATAACTCAGCATGTAGGTAATTAACTTTAGGGGATGAAATTTTTAGTGTTTTTTAGATGCTCTTAAAGTGTGTGCAGCGGTAGATTTCATAATTTTTCACTTTGGACGTAGTTTTTTTTTGCGCCCTCTCAATACTGACACCTGGCTAAAAACGTACGAAACGTGAAATAAATTTATTTTCGTTTTTAATTTTTAATGTGAAAATTATAATTATTCGACCGAATATTTATTTGTTTGCATTAGTCGGAACTGCCAACCTACGATTTTCAAACACAAAAGTCAAAAAATAGGATACCAGAATTATTCGGGCATCCGGTGATTCATTAGATTAGTCAAGGATCATCAAATAAAAATGCATACTAAATATTCATGGAATTTACGGACTGTAGTCCTTTTGTGAGTGGTACTGGGATGAAAAAAATAATAAAAGACACTAACCCAAGTTCTTGGAATTACTTTCTCGCAAAAAATGTAGATAAGCGTATTTGAAGAAGGACCAGGACAATTGTCTTTGCAAAACTTCGTTTAATGATCCACTAATGATTGTAAGTATGTTTCCTATTCCTGTCACAACTCACGTCTCTATCGATTCTCCCACACAAATCAAAGGTGGCACTTAGAAGATAAATGATATCCGTTCTGAGAAATGAAACAATGATATTGTACTTTGCACATTGAGAGCTGGTATGAGTCACCGGCGCTTGCTTCGTTATTGTGTCCACATAGAAACATTCAGCGTGCAGGCCTTCTATTCCTTCAGGTACCATTTCTCTTGATTTTTCAAATGGTTACACAAAATTGTTAACGTTTCAAAACAAAAATTATATTTTTTGACGATTGGTAAACAAGAAGTACACATGAGAAAATTTTTAGGTAAATTTTACGATATTTTTTTCTTGAGCATTGGGCACGTGTCTAACGGAGCCTTGAGGGAAATTCGTTGCTGAATGTGTGTAAAAAGATCTTCGGTTAACCTAATGCTTACCTCAAAAAATACTTCGATGCAAAAAATGGGAAAATTGTGAGGAAACGCATAAATCAGAAAATTTGATTTTTCCATCCTCAATTTTTTGGCTAAAAGATAGTCATTTTGATAAAAGTTGGACCCACTCGATAAAAAATTGAGTGTAAGAAACGATTTCATCGACTTTTTTAAATTTTGAGACTTATTAATCTCCAAAAAAGCATTTGAAATTTTTTATGGGGTACAGTTCTTCCCCCCTCCCCCCTCGGATGAATTTTTCAGAATTCCGATTGGTGGATCATTCTAAGGAAGAATTACAAAAAAAAATCAGTCCTGAATTTTCAGCGGGTACAGTATATTTTTATGACCGGGCTGAACCTCGATTTTTCCAATAATGTTGGACAGTACGTTCTGGAAATAAACTAGGTATTCATTTTTTTTTCATTTTCTTATCCGGGACGAAATTTTAGTAACCTGAAAATTTTTCTATCACTCCACTTCAGGGCTAATTTTACGTCATTCAAATTTCTCTAGTTCCTCCTTAAAAAGGTAAATTTTAGATAACTCAAATTCCTTCCTTATCTCCCTTCAGGACAAAAATTTCGGTTATTGAAAAATTTTCTCGTACTATCTCCAAGGCAAATTTTGGTGATTTTAAACGCTTTCTGATGTATAATAAAATATCAAAAATGCCAAATATTCTTAGACATGGGATTATATTTAAAATTATAAAAAATTTTAGCAAGGTAAATCTCTAAAATAAATCCAAAATTTGAAATCTTTCATCTCATAACAAACAATTGGTAATTTTTTGGAATATTGTTTCTCAAAAAATCTTAAAACTTTCAGCTCTCCTCACATTTCATATCATCCCCGTGGCCGGCGTTACTGGAGGTGCTGGCGTGCTCGAGCACCTACAGGGATTTTTAAACAAGTGCTGTTAAAAAATTCCAAAATCAACAAAAATTTTGAAACTCAATCACAACGGTACCAAGTAAAATTTTTAGAAAAATGAAAAATTTTACACCAAACTGAAATCCAGGAATGAAACCCGGTAAAGTAAAATTTCTGCTTTTGGCTTTCGGCTGAAAAATTTCAAAAATATCTGAAATTTTTGGATTTAGCTTTTTGCTTTTTGATTCATACAGTTAGCTTTTGGCTAGCTTTCAGCGTTCTCTCGTTTCAGCTTATTAAATGTGAACAAACTTTCGGCTCAAGGCCTTTGACTTTCACCTTAGAACTTCTGATTTACAGCACCTTGACAAAACAATGATAAAAATCATCGTTCATGTCTGTACTCTTTCTAAAAAATTTTATTTTTTCAGGGTTCAAATTTTTTTCTCAAAATTTCAATCTATCTAACTCGAAAAAATTTACCCACTCTTCAAATTTCTTCCTCAGAATTTTTTTCAGCTCCAAGATTTTTTTCAATTTTCATTCACCTACATTTTTTCATTCACAGATATTTATATCAACTATCAAGTGTATAGAATTCCATTCCTTGTTTTGAAAATTTTTAAAAACCACATTCTCTCGAATATTTTCATCTTGATTTTCTTAAAATTTTTTCCAATCCGAATTTTTTCAAAAATTTTTCATTTTAAATATTTTAGAGCAGGAAAAAAATTTAGAAAAAATTTCAAGAGCTAAAAAAATTAGAACTTGAAAAAAAATTTCAAGAGCTGAAAAAATTAAAATTTTGAGGAAAAATTTCCAAAGTTGAAAAATATGAATTTTTTAAAAAATGCCTGAATTGAAAAATTTTTAGACCAGAGAAAAAAATTGAAGGGAGAAAAATTTCAGAGTTTAGGGTTGAAAAATATCCTCGCTCCCCCTCCCCCTCAAAACAATTTAAATTAGACTTTTAATTCGTTCGATGTACATCTGCACCATGAAATAATCTCGAAAAATTCTCAAATCCATCCTGATCACCACTTTCTAATTTTCGCAGACGTTCTGGCTAGTTGGCCAATGGCTACTACCCAAAATTACGTTATGCACCGTATGGCATCTAGACGCCCAGCACTGGATGAGGTTACTGTACGTGTACGTAGTTTATTTATGTACATTGTACTGTACATTAAAGCAACAAGGACGAACTTGTTGAACTGCGAAGGGTAGATACGAAAAACGAAACGGTGGCGAGAGGTGCGAGGCGTAAAACGTCATCTGGCAACCGTATGCGTATGCCGAGGAAGTGGCGGCCTTCCAGACGACCTTTCGCACTCGCTGTTTTTCCCACGACTCGGGCCGTTGAGTCGGAGGCGGCGGGGTGCGGCACGGGCGCATGAATTTAGGGCTATACATGCAACGTGCACCGGTGCAACGATGAAGGCAAACGCGGTAGCGGTACAGCGCATAAATGCCTATTAGTTACGAGTACCAGTATTGATGGACTGATAATTAGTATTTACTGAAGTACTGATTATTGTCGCATTTATTGTCGCATCGCGATGGTACGTCCAAGCTGCGAATTTCATCGCTCAGGTATATTGCCTATCTGCCTGTGTGGGTATAGGTCTAAGGCTCTAAGGAGCTGTACCTCCACCCACCTACACGTGTACTTTGTTGCATTCATTTTTCGCTTTTCACTTTTCAATATGTATCTTTCACTACCTATAACTGTTCTAGATACCTGCTAAGTTGGCAAGCGCCATGTAAAATTACCCCACTGGGCTGCGAAACTGCGGGAATGCGGATGGTAATCGATGCCGAAATCTTTTGCAACATTGCCTCATCATTTAGCGAGAGTAAAGTGTCTGTTGGCAGGTACCAAGAAGGCTGATGAAATGACGAAGGTTGGCGTGTAAGGTGCCTATGATGTGTATTATGTGGATTGGTTAATTGGCTCCTAAAAAAGTGACCCAAGCGACATGAAATTCTCACATTTGCATGTGTGTTTTTTTTTCAATGGCAAGATGGATGATTTTCTGAAAATTGAATGATTTTTTCCAAAATTTGTAATAACTCCGCATGTACTGAGAGATTTTCTCAAATTTGAGAAATTTTCCAAGAATTAAAAAAGTTTTAAAAAAAATTGGATACTTTCAAAAAATTGAACAATTTCTCATAACGTGGACGATTTTTCTATTAAAAATTAAAAAATATTTCAAAACTTGAATAATTTTATGAATATAAAAAAAAACTTCGGAAACGAAGACAATTTACTGAAAATTTCATTGTAGGGATCAAAAAAATTATACTGTTTTCCAAAAAATAAAACATTCTAAAAAAATGGACGGTTTTCAATTTATGAATTTTTTGAAATTCGAACAATAATTTTTTGAAAATTGGAAAGTTCTTTGAACATCAGACGATATTTTCCAAAACTTGAACAGGTTTTTCCATAACTTCGACAATTTTTCAAAAACTGAAGAATGTTTCAAAACTAAAAGTCAATATGAATGGAGAATTTTCAAAACTTGATTGTTTTTTTGTTTTTCATAAATCTGAACGTTTTTTGAAGCACAGTAGTGAGGAAATTCTCAAAACTAGGACGATTTTCCGAACTTTGGTCAATTTTACGAAAAATTGGTCGATTTTCTATAGAAACTGGTCAGTTTTTCAAAAATTCTACAATTTTCTAAACATTCGAGAATTTTTTTGAAACCAGACTATTTTCCAATAATTGAACAATTCTACAAAAAAATACTAATCAATTCTTCACAAAAGTGAACAAAATGTAGACATCGTAATAAAATTGACAATTTCGAAAAAATTTCAATCACTGTAAAAGATTGAGACGCTACAGTTTTGAAAATTTTGAGATTTCACCCCCTCCTCCGGGGACCATTTGAGTTTTGGGTAAAATGGTTGGCAGAAACGTGTTCAGGAAGTTCCAAAACATATATTTTAATACTCTACACGACAATTTTGAAACTTTTGAAATTTTACCCCCTCCCCCGGAGCCCCTTTTGAGGTAGGAGACAAAATGACCCAAAAAATGAATTCAGCGCCCTCAAAAACCTCTGTACACCAAATTTCAGATTTTTGGTCACCTAGAATTTTTTCAGGACCACTGTGAGACGTGATGACAAATCGTATCGCTTCAAGAACGTAATTCAGGACGTATTTAACATTTTGATCAATTAAGAAACTGAAAAAATTTAAATTCTCTTGTTACATCTCGATATAATCATTTTTATGTCAGGAAATTATCAATTTTGAATTGAGACAATTTATTTAAAAAATTGAACAGTTTTTTAAAAACTGGTAATTTTTTCAAGATATTAGAAAAAAAATTTCAAAACTCATTTGCCACTTCCACAAAAACTGGATTATTTTTAAATATTGGAGATTTCGAACTTGGACGACATTCGTCAAAATTTCTACGAAAAATTGAACGAGATCAGTAGGTACCTCGGAAAAATTCAACCAAAAATGCAACCTTGAAAACAATTCAGAATGCTTCTACAAAATTTAACAATAAACGCAATTTTTTGTCTCTTTTTTGAAAAAAAAATTGTTCAATAGTGTCTACTGGACGTTAAAAATGAAAATTTCTGCAATTTTCCGAATTTTCCTTGTAATTTTCGTATTTTTTTTATACTTACTTCAATTGCGACTAGAATATTTTTTCAAAAAAAAAAATTATTAAGTATATTACTATATAATAATTGGGTACAATTGAAGCAGGCATCAAACACAGATGGGGGGGGGGATAGTGACTTTAGTGATTTTTTATGAGGCAAAAAGTGACCTATTTTTCAAGTTTTTTTCTCATAAACAAATACCCCAATTATTAAAAAATATTTAAATTTTCAAAAAACATGTTTAAATTTTTAAAAAACATGTTTAAATTTTCAAAAAACATGTTTAAATTTTCAAAAAACATGTTTAAATTTTCAAAAAACATGTTTAAATTTTCAAAAAACCCTCATCCCCCCCTATTTTTTCTCATAACTCAAACTGTATTTTTCTCTGCGATAGCGCTGAAAAAGCTTTAAAAAATTTTTTTTATTAATAAATCTTTAAGATTTGATAGGACTTTTTTTTAATAGAAAAATCTGTATTTTTTTCAATTTTATGCAAGAGGGGTAGACCGTTTGAGCGAAAAAGTGACTTTTAGTGACCAATCTTGAAGATAGGTGACAAGTCACTAAAAAAAGGTGACTCTGTTCAATGCATGTTGAAGTGAAAAAAATTGAAAATAGCTAGGAAAATCCGGAAAATTGCAGAAATTTTTTTTTTGATCCAGTAGACACTATTGAACAATTTTTCTTCAAAAAGTGACAAAAATTGAATTTACGTTCTGAATTGTTTTCAAGGTTGAAAAAATAGAACTCCTCTTCCTTCGTTATACTTCGATTAGGTACTTTTTTTCTTTGGCTACAGTGATAATTTAAAAAAAGGTGTCTTCAGTGATTTTTCGGAGAAAATAGTGACTGAAATTGACAAATTAAGCACACACCATGTAATTCAAAATTCTCCTCTGCCTTCATTCGGTGCAGAATTTCGGTAATTTTTAAATTTTCTTTGTACCCCATCCCCCTCCCCTCCTCCCTGCAAGGATAATTTTGCTGAGTTGAATTTCTTCCAGGGAATTATTTTGACAATGTCAAAACTTTACTCGTATTTCTTTTTTAGAGCGAATTTTAGTACCTTATTCAAATTTCTCACTTTCCTCTGTCTGGAGCAGAAATTTCAAATTTTTCTCGAACCTTTCTTCACCTTTGAGGCCGAACGTTGGTAATTTTAAAAACTAATAAGTTGTTCGAATTGCTCCCAATTTCATCGATTTAGATCAAGGATACCTATAGTTTGACTCCGTAGAAAAGAATTTTCAGAAATTGTGCTTCAATCAATCAAACATTTCATCAATACAGGTACATAATTCGCTTTCGTGACGTATTAAAATTCATTATGAAGGACCCGTTTTAAATTTTTCTTCAAAACTCGAAAACATAAAATTTTCTACAGCCTGAAAAACGATTTGAAACCGCTTTTAATCAATTCTGGAGGTCAAAAATAGGTCGTAGAAACTTTCCACATTTCATTTAGATGAAAAGGTCATCATTATACTTCATCAGCACAGTTTTCAATTTTGTCAAAAAAATTTTCTGGAGAAAAATATTCAACGTTACAGTTACGAATTTTGAAAATATAGGTTCTAATGGATCAAATACGTTTCACAGTAAGCTCAGCAATATGCATAACCCAACGTCTGTATGCGCTGAACTTATACAGACCATGGACTTTTATTTTCAATACTGAAAAAGTCGACATTTTTCCAACCTGTAAAACGTCTCAGAACCGCTACCAATCGATTTCGAAAATCGAAAACATGGTAAATACCAAATTTTAGCTCATCACCTCGATTAGATCAGATTTTCATATTTTGCATATTTGCAGGGTCATTGGGTAATTCCATCGTCAATTTTAATTCGCCTCTGTTCTCGAAACAAACTCTACACCCGAGATACACGTACGAAATCCCATAATAAAAGGTTTTATTTATTATTCATTTTCATTCGGTATTATTATTAGGTACTTTTTTCCAAATAGATACCTATAGTATCTGTACAAGACTTCACCACCGCAACCAAGGTAGGCCAGGGGAGGATAACGCGCGGATAATAAAAGATTATATGAAAAAAAGAATAAGAAAAGAAAGATCACGTGCAAGGAGTGATGCTAGACTAGGTATACGGTTATTTTTAAAAACGAAAACGGAATAGAGAAGTCTTCCTTTTTATTCATGGTTCGACGTGTTTTGTACGAGTATTTTATATAATATAATTTGGATCGGGGGATTGGAAATGAGGGGTTTCTCGTTCTCCATTCTCATACATAGGTAATACCTAAGGTACGCGGGCACACCACTACAGAGGCAGACACACTTATACAATACAGCATTCAGCATACACAGCAACATAAGAGAAGAGTGAATCACGTTCACGTCTTGCACGGGGACCACCATTTGTTACTAACAACAACCCGCTCCTGATGAACGCGCGGACGAAACGAGAGACGAAGTAAAGCAGAACCGTGGGAAAGCAGAAGGCCGCCCGTCGTAAGATCGCCTTAAGCGTCCCCTGGCCCCGGAACCAAAACAGCTACTAGGTTAAGACATTGCGTCCAATCATCTAGTGGTCGGAAAACTGGCGTTTTTTATTCTGTATCTGTGTAGCTCTGTGATACTGATACTTTCGTAGTCGTAGTCCAAGTCTGGTCGAGTCTCCATGATGGTGATGATATTTCAACAATATATAATTGACTCGCCTCTTGAAGTCATTTCTCCAAGAAAAAAGAGCAGTTTTGAGGAGATCTGGGCTCATATGTGATAGATAGGCCTGGGCATGATCTAGATCTAATTTGAATTTTTCATCTTGATATGATCTAAGATCGTATTTTTTCATATTTAAGATTATTTTTCAAGATCATTTTTTATTATTCTTCGGAAATTCGTGTAAATTTTCTGCCATTCCTGTCAATAAGTCCAGTAAATCAGATGTTGTTGGTAGTGATCCTGTCGAAAGTACTGGTTCTAATAGCATTAGCACTAGTTAGTGGTGTAGCGAAGTATTTTCTGAGGGAGGGATGGGGGGGGGGGTGTAACGTTCACGATTTTTCCAACTTTTAAAATGAAATTTGCCAACTTAGAGATGAAATAAATATTGAAGTAAAATTATTTTGATGTCATAAAATCAGTGGTGTTATAAAGTTTACTGTGACGAGCCAAAATCCGAATATTGAAAGGGCAAAATCTCAGAATTTCCGATTTGATTTTTGAAAAAAAATTTAAATCAATTTATTTAGGCAAGAAACAGACTGACTTTTTCGGGAGGGGAGGGGAGGGGAGGGGGGTTGAATGGCACAAATTTGTCGACTGAACTTAATTTTTTACCTGTGTGAATATGAGAGAACTGAATTTAGCCAGTTGAGATGATTTTGAGAAAAAATAAGAAAAAAATCACTTTTGTAGTTTTCTCCAACTTAGACTGACTTTTTTCGGGGGGGGGGGGGGGGGGGTGAATGGCACAAATTTGTCGACTGAACTAAATTTTTTACCTGATAATATGAGAGAAATGAATTTGGCCAGTTGAAATGATTTTGAGAAAAAATTCAAAAAAAAAATCACTTTTGAAGGATAAAGAAGGGAGATAATTTCAGTTTGATTGTAATGTTTGAAAAAGGAACATTTTCCTCTAAATTTTCTTTTTTTTGGTCAAATTTTCCAACTTTTCTGATTTCAAACGAATTTTCCAGCTTTTTTCACTAGCATTGTGGAGAGGGGGTGAGTTGCTCCCCCCCATCCTCCCTTCATTCGCTACGACCCTGGTACTTGTACTAGAATGGAAGAAGACTTGATACTTGCGAAATACAAATTGGGTCGATATTTTAAAGCTTTTGAAATGCTGATTGAAGTTTAGTGGACGATTTTTATAGTATTTTTCACGCTGATCATGAAAAAAGTTCCATCACCCGAGGATTTTTCACAATTCGAATTTTTGTTGAACATTTTTTTTTTACATTTTTTGATAACTTTTGGCAATTAAAGTTGATTTTCTGAGCAAAGAAAAGGTTCAAAGATGAAAATGAATAGAACATAAATTGTAGAGCGTAAAATTTCATTTCTTTGGAGTTCAATAGGTTTTTTCTTAGGAAATTTAGTTTTCGAGATATTTCACTTCAAAGTTCAAAGTTCAACATTTTTTAAATTGAAAATGTCTCAAAATCTAAGCTTGATCCTTAAAGTCGATTTTCTGAGCGAAAAAAGCGTTGTAAAGAAAAAATGAATGGAACGTAAATTGTAGAGCATTAAATTTCCTTTCCGTAAAGTCTAATTAGTTTTTTCTCAAGAGGCTTAGTTTTTAATATATTTTTAATATAAAAAAAGGAAGTTAAACGTTCAACTTTTAACTGAAATATCTCGAAATCTAAGCCTTCTAAGAACAAACTAATCGAACTCCAAAGAAAGGAAATTTTACCATCTACAATTTATGTTCCATTTGTTTTTTTCGCTGACCCCTTCCTTTGCTCAGAAAATTTACTTCAAGTGTCAGAAGTCATCAAAAAGTGTAAAAAAAATATTCAACGAAGAATTCAAATCATGAAAAATCCTTGAATGGTGGAATTTTTTCACTATTTTTCTCATGATCAGGGCAAAAAAATACTATAAAAATTACCCATTAAACTTCCAATCTCATTTTCCATGTTGACCAGTTTTATGAATAATTTTCCTGAAATTAAGTATACTCTCTCATTTCTGAAATGTCCATTTTCCATTCCCAAAATTAGTTTTAGGACACCATGTCCCAATTCAGTTTTTTGGGATAATAAGTACTTCTAAATTGAGGAATTTGAGATGTCTAAATTTGAAGTTTTGAGACAATATATCCATGTAAAAATTAGTTTTAGGACACAATGTCCCAGTCAAATTTTATGGGATATTATTTCTAAATTGAGGTACTTAGGATGCCCAAATTGAAAGTTTTTGGGGTGTTATGTCCAGATTGAAGAGTTTGGGACACTGTGTCCATGTCGAAATTAGTTTCAGGACACTATGTCCCAGTTATTCAGATTGGGATTTTTGGAACACCATGTCCATGTCCAAATTAGTTTTAAGACTTTTAGGTACATATTTTGTCGTGCAAAACTTTATTTTGTCGTGAAAACATTATTTCGTCGTAGAAAGAATTATCAGTAATAAATCATTGAAATTTTTTCATTGGAAGCAAATCAGTAAAAGAAAATCACTGGAAATCAGTGAAAATTCACTGAAAACTCGGCGATATTTATGAAATTTACTAAAAAATTGCGAAATTCTTTGATTAATCAGTGAAAAATCACTGAAAATCAGCGAATTTCATTGATTTTTTCTGTGCTGCAATCCTGACTCTTGATCTGATCTAGTATCATTTTGTTAATGATTTTGCCCAGATCTGATGAATGAGCATATTTGAGGAGAACCGATCATATTTGGAAATTGGTCACATCTGACTTGATCTGCTCAAATTAAAATATTATGATCAGTTCTACTGAAATATGATCACACGAGCCCATCAGATGTGATCAAATCTGACGATTTTTCATCGAGATTGGCCTGCTCATGCATAATCAGATTTCAGTATATTTTCTCAAATCGAGCCAATTTTCAGATCCGATCATTTTCCTTCAAAATATTACCAAATTTTAAAAATACATGTTCGAAAATATAAATAGATACCTGCTACTTCCCAGGTACACCGGGAATACGTTTACCATTTTCTTCGTACGATACGTGCGTCATGTAAATTTCTCAATATCGTGCGATTTTCATTAAAATACGTAGGTCTCGTACGTACGAAATAGCGATCTCGTTAAGAAATACTTCTCTGAATTCTATGTTAAGAAAAAAGGAAGCAGAAACCGAACAATCGCGCGTCAACGAATCCGGAAAAATACGCAAATACCTAATTTCTTTAAATTTTTTTTAATAATCTATGACGCCGATGGCTCCGCGTCAGAAATGAAACCGGCTCGACGATCGCGCCAGCCAAGATTTGGAAACCCTGCCCGTTGACTGGCACTAGCTCTGACACCGGCACGGCACGGCAGCGGCAGTATGCTCCTTACTCCGACGGTACGCCGCGCTGCTGCGAAGATCGTGGGAATGTTGCAGGCTGTACGCGGTGAAAACATCTTTTTATTCCGCACGTGCTTTATCTCTTTTATGCTTTTTATGCGGTATGCGCCTTGCTCGCCGCGTCCCGCCCTGCTGCCATCACGTCTTGCTTCGCTTCTTGTAGATACTCGATGTAGCTGTGGCCGCAGCGTAATAAGTACACGTAGCTCGTAACTCGGTATGGTATGTACTATGTACTTATTCGTATCTTGAAGAGGGATCGCGTCGCGACGCTTAACTCGGTGGCAGTCCAGGCAGAAATGCATGGATCAGTGGTCAGGGCATGAGGTGGCAGGGAGTGGCTGATTGGGATGTTTTGATGCGAAGAAATTGCCCTATAATTGAGATGACGTTTTTTATCGGTGATCTTTAACTGCTAATTGGCGAAATTTCACTGGTTAATTGGTCAGAAATCACTGATTCGTTGAAAATGGATTTCCCCGAGTTCCAAGATCAAGGGAGGAGGGGGAATGAACGGATCTCAATGTGGAGCCTTTTCGAAAAAAACTTTTTATGCCATTTTTGGGTAGTGCGACCTGATGGAAATCCCCCCTCCCCCCAACAAGAAATGATTTGAATTTCTGCATCTCCCTCGACCGTTGACCTTGAAAAATGGATACCACTTTTTGTCCTCCACGAGAGCACTGAAAAGTTGCAGATCGTGAATCTGATGAATTGTTTCTTTTTACCAAATTTAAATCGCTCACTCAACCGTTCAAAATCGAGCCAGAAAAAGATTTTGGTCACCTAATATAGTTTCTGAAAATCTTCCAAGATTTTCATGGTAATGCTGCCAACTGCATTTTTATTGACACAATTTTCAAAAAAATTCAAGTTGTGCATTCAATGGATTGAAAATTAAGCTAATTTTTTTGGTCATTAAAATGAATTTAGATTAATTTTTTGGGTAATTTTTGTAGTAAGGTTAGGGCTGTGAACTGAAATTTTGTGAAAATTGTATAAATCCAAAAGAATAACCTTTCGACCTTTTTGTTTCCTAAATTTTTCAGAAATATTTCTTTTTGAGAATAAAAATTGATAACAGAATCGAAAATTCATGATGTGGTTTACCAGCAATCCGGAATAAATCCGTTCAGTGTTTATGATTTTATGTCATTTCAAACATTATTTCATCGTTATTTTCACGAGAAAACGTAATGTATTGAGGTGTGGGAGGGGAGGGGAAATTTTTTCTCAATGTTGGGACAGAAAAATAGTTGGTACAGCCAGCGTGGGTGGAGGTAAGGAGGTAGCCATTACTCCCCTCCCCCTCCAACAGGACTTGACATCCGCAAAATTTATGGTAGTTTTATTGACGCGAAAAATCGATGAAAAAAGTGAATTTCGACATTTAAAGTAAAATGATCGCGAAAAGGTTGTTTATCGGGGTGTTTTGACCCGCTTAACACGAATCCGACGTTGGTTTCTTCATTTGGTCATTTCTTTTCGCATGAAATGCTCAAGATTTGAATTTTGATTAATCTGCCAAAATAACAACTTTTTTATGGTTTTTGTAATTTCTGGCTCTTGCGCCTCCTCAATCTCCAAAACTGATTACGTGACGTGAATCTACGTCAAAAAACACGTTTTTAGGATATTTTCAAAAATTAGTCGCACTTCGCTGTTAAGGTATTTTTTGCACTTGAAAATTTCAAGTGGCCAAAACTTCAAGAAGAAGTGCACCAAAATCGATGAAAAAATTATCGTAAATAGACCTCTACGAGATGTAACTTTGTGCCAAATAACAGAAAATTTCTTTCGCTTTCGATGGAATTAAAAATTCTTGAAAATAATGCAATAAAATGGCCATAGCTCCGAAAGGAAAGGGGTTGGGGGGCCAAATTTTTTTTTTCATCGAGGTACACAATCTGAGGGCATTAGATCGAAAATCGAGGCTGGGACCAAAAACACCCCTTTCCCGTTTATACCCTTTGGATAACATTTGGCAAAGTTCGGTGAATTTTGGAAAAATTTCTACCTCGTCTTTTTGGTATACAACTTTTAAGTAATAAAAACATGAATTTTGTCAGGTCAGTGTCAAATTACAACAAATTTGGGATAGAATAAACTTGATTTTAATTTTTTTTACTATATGTTCTCATATAGACATGAAGAAAACCGTCAGGGGTTTCAACATCCTCCTTACTACTGAAATAAGTGAAAAAAATTCATGAAAATTTAGTGTTTTGAAGCCTACATGATATGTAGGTTTTTGGAAAATTTCTCGCTTTCGCTTTGCTCGAGCTCTTCAGAATTTATCGTAAAAAATTATTCCGAAAAATCTGCTCAAATCGTCTCTGATGGTTTTCAATGGTACTTAGAGACATTTTAGTCAATTCTCGTTGGTATGACAATTTGGGAAAAATTTTGAAACACTCGCCACATTTTTCATAAAAAATTATTCAAATTATTACCTAGTGTTTGTTGATTTCGTTTCAAGGATGAATTTTTCAAATTATTTATGTTGTTGTTTAATCAACACATGCACATCTATTTTCCCCTCTGAAAAATTCATTCAAATCACAATAAAATGAGTTATTTTCAAATGAACAAAGAAACACAACTTTGTACTTTTTTTTTCACAATTTCGTACTTTTTCATGGTGCTTAATGAATTTCTAAAACTAAAAGTACTTACATGAAACTTTTCTTCTGGAATCATAGCTTCGAAATTTTCTCCGTTTTTCCTTGATATTTTCAATTGCAGTGCTCGAGGGACCAAACTGACTTGACTAATCACTTACGATGCATCATTCATAACTTTTTTTTTCATAATGGAAGTGAGGTTTTCCAAAACCTGCCTTATATTTTTTTCTGCCCTGATTTCTATTCTTTTCTCCTTCCTTCGTAATTATGGACAAAAGCACCATTTCCTTTCTCATTACAGTTCTTTCAAAAGTACGTGCGTAGCGAACGATTTTTTTTAATGTTTAGTTTCGTGGATGAAAAAGGTTCGATAGATTTTTTCAAGTTTTGGGCCTAGAAATACCGATTTTGTAATTTTAGATGACCACATTGAATTCCTCGCTGAAAATCGAACATTTTAAATCGCTCGGAAATAATGAATTTAAGTTGGCTAATTTTAGGAAAAAATATGAAAATTTAAATTCACTGCTAAAATGATTTTTTAACATTTTTTTGACATGATGTATAATTTTTTCAGACTAAAAATTTAATCTTGTCGTTATGGTGGGGAGAGGGTAAGCTGCCACGTTGGTACCCTCGTTCGATCCGATCCTTTCTCTGGGACAATATTTCAAACTCTCAAAGTCGAGGAATTTTTCGGTTTGCCTGAAAAATTTTTCAAAAATCCAAAAGAGGAATAATTAACCAAACGAAAACTTTGAAAATACCGAAAAATGTTCTTTTTCGAAGTTCAAACGACATTGACTGACAATATAGAACTTGAATCATTTTTTCGTTCAAAAAAGCTGGAAAATGTTCCAAAATTTTGCTCACGAAAACTGCCCACGATGTAGCTGGTTCCCTAAAAAAAAATCGTACCTTAGCTCTAATTCGGGCATTCTCTTCTGTGTCACACTTGGTGAAATTCAAACTCTGAGCTCCAGGATATTGACAGAGGGTGGCTCAACGCAGGGGTGCTTCAAATTTCCAACATTCGAGGATCAAATTCCGGTCATACTTCCCGAACAATTTTTTTACAAGATGAACTTTTTTTAGATTTTCAGCTCAATGAAAAAAAAGTCTGACAAAAATATTGTTCGAACTGATTTCAAGAGTGATGAACCTCGTAGGAAAAAAATTTGCATCAAAAAATGTAATATACCCTTCTTGCCTATCCTTAAATTTGAAGGGCCGATAATTTTTCAAAGATTATCATCCTGAAAATGAGCCCTTAAATTTTGAAGATGGGCCAAAAGTGTGTATTACATTTTTTGATGCAGATTTTTTTCCCTACAAGGTTCCCCACTCGAAATGCCAGTTCGAACGATTTTTTCTTTGCATATTTTTGTACTAGTATCTTACAAAATTTCTCATGAATTTTAATGAAATTTCCCAAACCCTTTTAAAATATTCAACCCAAACCAAAAAACGCCGTCAGTCACCAATAAGTAGAAAAAGTTCACTGGGTTGGGAGAATTTTAGAATTTCATTTATCACTGATTTATTATTCTTTTCGGACCTCGTGGTCTAGAAATGTCAAAAAGAAAAATCACATTTATGAAAAGATAAAAAAATTTAGCTTTAGCCAGCCGAGAACAAATTTGTTTCAAAAATTTATAATGAAATAAGTAAAGAGTAAAACATTTTTCAAAAAATTTATCCTTCCAAAAAAAAAATACTCAAAAAAATTTCAAAAATTTCTTTCATGGGGTTTTTGAATCTCTATATGAATCAATTTCTGGATTTATTTTCACTCCAAGTCCAAAAGCAAACTCTCAAAAGATGGGAGATGGGACCAAAATTGAAAATCTCAACTTTATTGAGTGAGGTATCGAAATCTACATATGTTTTTCGACCCTTTGAATCCATTTTTTGAATTATTTCGAGTTTAACTCCAGATGCAAAACCGAACCCTCGAGAAGGTTGAATATGCCAAAAATTGGAAATTTTCCAATTTTATCGAGTGAGGTATCAAAATGTATGTTTTTCAATGTCTCGATTCATTTCTAGGGTCATTTCAACCCTAACCATGAAAATCGACCCTGAAAAATATCGGTAGGACCAAAATCGAAAAATGTCCCCGAATATTTTTCAATTTCGACCCTTCTATCTCACTTCAAAGAATAAACTCAAATTTAGGGTAAAAAAATGTGAAAAAATCACACAATGTTTCTAACACCCTGCTTTCTTCATTGCTCGCCAAGGGTTAAAAGACCTACCTAATTGCATAAAATATCCGTACGAGATACTTACAATGCATATGCACCGTAATTGTATACTTATCTTTCTACCTGGACCTCCTCGTAGGTATAATGTGTTGGTATGCGCGCACCCGTCCGACACGAACGCGGAACGCGATCGGATAAATCGGTTCTCGGTTCCCAGTTTCCCACGCATCTACGATACGCGAACGCGAGGTGAATAATAGGCGTTCGCGTTCGAGACACAAGGCATAAGTCTCCCGTCCACCGTCTCCCGTCATCCGTCCCGTAGTCCGTACCATCACCATGTGCACTTCTCAAGTAGGTAGGTCTAGGTATGCGATGCGATTCATGCCCGCGCGCGTTTTGTTGATAAATGTTAAATGCTCGCGTTAGTCTTGGCTGCCGGACGACGGACGGGTGGAGGAAGATCGACGACGCGACGTGTTGTTGTTGGTTTTCTGTAATTCACCACCTGCCTTATTTTCCCACGTTATTCGCTTTCGGTATCGGTATCGCGGTATCGGTACCTCTACCTAACGCCTCGCCTTAATAAGTACAGCTAGTCAGCTACCCATCAAAATTAGTAGAATGAAGTAATTTTCCAATGCTGGAGCAATCGGTGACCAGAATTGATTGTATTGAGTTATTTCCATCGTGAAATCGGGGTTGGCTCATTTTTTACCCTTTTTTTTCGAAGTTGATGCCGAATTGTGGTTTAAGGCAAGGCAATCTAATGTACCTACTCGAAACAGGTGCGGATCCAGTGGGAAGGAGAGAGTTGGAAATGTAGCAAAAAAGGTTTAAAAAAAGACCATGATTTGCTTTTCAAGTACGATTTTTCAAAAAAAATTCGTCTCACTCGACTCAATCGATATTCGAGCCTACGTTTGCATGAAATACATATCTTCATATTTTGGAAAATTTTTTCAAAAATTATGCCATTTGCCTTTTTTTTATCACATAAACTTCGTCAAAACGACTTGGAAAATGAATTCAAGATGGCCAGAAACAAATAAAGGACCTTAGGGGCCATCTTACCAAAAGTCACTTTTTTTGGATTTGGGCCCACAAACCACTGAAAAATCATTTAGAACCCTCCTGAGCTTCCTAGGATGTAAAACGAGCTCTTAAATCGACATTTCGTACAAGAACTTCTTCAAATTTTATTGATAAAAAATTGCAAAAAAATCATTTAAAAAAATGTTTTTACACCTAAAGTCACTTTTTTCACGATCACATTTGTATATAGGTACCCATCTTACACACAATTTTTCAAAATTTTGGAATCTTGTTCCCAAAATAGGTTTCTTTGCCATTTAAGATGAAAAAAACTTGAAAAATGAATTCAGCATGCTCGAAAACATATTTTGACACCCAACACAATATTTTTTTTAAAAATTGAAGACGATCTTCAACATCTAGGGTAAAAATAACTTCGGAAATGAATTCAATACATCCAAAAACTTACATTTTGATACCCAAATTAAATATTTTTCAAAATTTTGGAGATTTATTCTCCAAAGGGAGAGTTCTTCTCCACTTGGACCTGGAGTCAAAACAACTTCAAAAATGAATTTCTGGGATAAAAAAAACTCATTTAGATACTTTGTTATAATGTCATCACCGATCTCCAGTTTCGAAATTATTTTCAAATCTACTTGTCGTATACTGGCGGTGGGGGGGGGGGGATCTGGTGTCACACTCGAGACTCTAATAGGTATAGTAAACAAGTTTTTTTTCGAATATTTTGCAAATTAATTGAAAAAAGTGATGACAGACAGGCACCTATATAAGAGCCGAATTTTTGGTTGGCCTATTCCTTATCAAATCGAATCAAAAATGAAGTCGCAGTCTGGTTTTTCGAGGAGCTTGAAGGTGGGCCTCGTAATTTTTATACGATTGCAAGTGTTTGCCAAACTATACTCAACTTTGAGATATATCTCCAGATAGGTTGCACTTATCAATAAAAATTATATCAAAAACATCAAAAATCGCATTGAAAACATCAAAAATATCAGAAATAATATCAAAACATCAAAATTCACATCGAAAACATTCAAAATTGCATAAAAAATCACATCAAAAATATCAAAAATTGCACCCAATTGCATTTTCACGGGTTTAAGCATTGATAGGAGATTCAAAATTGATAGTCTCATTTTGAGAAACTCAAAGTTGAACTTTTTCGTGAAAGCTCAATTTTACCATAAATACAAAAGTAGAAAGCTCCCATTCAAAAATCTAAAATATTACAATAAAGAGCTTATTTTGCCCTTTTTTCACCAAAAAATTTTCAAAATGGGATCTCAATTTTTTTTGGGGGGGGGGGGGGGTATAGAGGCTCTCAAATTTTAGTAAAATTCAAAAAAATAAAAAGCGAAGGAACATATTGATTTCTACCAACTTGATGATGCTGAGCTCGAATAGGCACTCAGTTTTTTCATCCAATCCCTCTGACCCCCTCCCCCTCCCTCCTCTTCTAGCTCCCTTAGTAAGGATATAATTGGAAAAAATGAAAAATGACGTGTGGCAAATCGTTTTTTAGGTTTTTGGAGCTACTTACAAAGTATAAATTTATTTTTGGATGAGGCTTTTCAATACCCTATCACTACAGAGGGTATAGCCGGATTTCAGGTGAATTTGGCCCCCGCTCCGATTTTTGATCTAACCCCCTCAGATGATGTTCCTTGATGTAGAAAAAATTGAGAACAATTTTTGACCCCCCCCCCTCCCCTTCACTTTTGGAGTTATGGCCATTTTATTGCATTATTTTCAAGAATTTTAAATTTCGGTGGAAGTGAAGGAAATTTTCTGTTCTTTGGCAAAAAGTTACATCTCGTAGAGGTGTATTTACGATAATTTTTTCAATAATTTTGGTGTACCCCTTCATAATTTTTAGGTTATTTGAAGTTTTGAATCGTAAAAAACACCATATAAGCAAAGAGCGATAACTTTTTGAAAATATCCAAAAAACGTCTTTTTCAACGTAAATTTATGTCACGTACTCACTTTTGGCGATTTCGATGCACCAAGCACCGAAAATTGCAAAAAACCGTACAAAATGTTGTTTTTTTTTAGCAAATTTTCAAAATTTTGAGCGTTTGTATGGAAAGAAATGATTAAATGAAGAAACTAACGTTGGATTCGTGTTTAGCGAGTCAAAATACCCCGATAAACACCCTCTTCGCGATCGTTCTACTTGAAAACTCAAAATTCGCTATTTTTGTCATGAAAAATCAGTAAAAAAGATAAAATTTGATACTTTACGCAAAACGATCGCGAAAAGGGCATTTATCGAGGTATTTTGACCCGCTAAACACGAATTCGAGATTAGTTTCGTTATTTGACCATTTTTTCTGTATAAAACACTCAAAATTTTAAAAATCTGCTTAAAAAACAATATTTCTGCAATGGGGTTTCGCAGTTTTAGACCTCAGTTCAAAGATACAGCTAAAATAAATTACCCCCCCCCCCCCCAAAAAAAAACCGACTTGATTTCAAAATTTGAGCAAACATTTTCAATTATCAAAATTTTCTGGATTATGTTTGAGGGAAAGGGGATAGTGAAAACATGACAGAGACAGATTTGAATTGAACACTTGATCGATCAATAGTAAAATAGTGATCTCCCTATCGACTCAACATGTAAAATTTTGGCTCTCAAGAGCTCACTTGGTATGGGCTCTAGGCCATAGGGGCGTCAACGTGAAAAAATTAATGGGAAAATTCACATTTTGACCTCCAAAAGCAGTGGTAATGAGTCAAGAAGCTAAAATTTGAATACGTTCGAATAAAATCAGGACCCAATCAATAGCCATGATTTTTTTTAAAAATTCGGCAAAAAATGTATATTTTTTTCAATCCAGTGTACCTAAATATAGAATTTTTTCCTGTTTCGCCAAATTTATACCTAAACACGTTTTTTTTTCGTTTTTTCTCGGATTTTTCTCCCATTTTATTCTCGAGTATTTCCCTGTCTCCACTTAGATAATACAGCTCATAAGTATGTACATTTTAATGTTTACCGCCGAGTAGTCGGCGAGGCGGGGTACGACGCGGCGTTTACGTTGCTCGATGAAGAACGCGTTTCGCGTTTTCTCTCTTCTCTCGCTCCTTGCCATTCGCCATCGTCGAGTTTTTTCTCTTCGCCTCTCGATGTCGATAACAAGAAGCGTGCAGAGAACGCGTCCTAAAGGTTTAATTATTCTGTTGGGTATAAACGCGTTTCCATTATTGATTGTCATCATTAACAATAACAGGTTTTTATTAGCATGCTCGAGAGAGGTGGAGAGGTTATTCGAATAAGTTAATGCTCTGTTTACGTATGCGTTTGTGATTAGACGCGTTCGTCGCCCGCTCGTCCCTCGCCTCTCGTTCGAATACCGGGGTGAATGTGGCGAGACGGTGAAGATGAAGATACACCACAGATACGGTGTTTTTGTCTATCTATGACGAGCTGAATTCGAAGAAGTGATAACTCGACAGTGAAATAATTGGGAAAGTACTTGATCTTCTTGATTCGACTGTTGTTCGAAAAATGACATTTTTAAAATGCACAGAAGGAGATCTGAAGTACCTAGGGCCTATTCTTATATTTTTCAAGTATAGCCTAAAGCCTGATAATTTTGATCTAGGCTAATCTATTTTACCTGGGTGGCGTCGTGTCGTGACAAATTCCACTCGTGATTGCTTCGAGTTCTGCAACTTGCCAGATATGAGAGAGAGAAAAATCGCGATTTTTCCATTTTCCAAGATGACGTACCCCGACATTATGTAAAACTGTCTTAATGAAGGCGCGAGGCGAGGCGAGACAAGGCGACTTGACGTCAACGAAACGACGATATACCTACGCGGTATAACGTGAATTGATTTCGTGCTATCGTATGACTTTATGACGCTACGGATTACGTCTACGTTTACGTGGTACATAGTACGTAGCACGAAGCACGTAGATAGAGGTAGACTGATGTAGATTTAGGTTGTGGATTGGTATTTTTAGTTTTTCTGATCGATTGAAACACAATTTTTCAAAATTCGTAAACAGCTGGATATTTACAAGGGAGGTAAGAGGTGTCCCAACCGCCGCACAGTGGACCGAATTGAGTTTTATTCTCACAGAAAGATCCAAAAAATAAAAAAAGTTCATGTTCTATATCATTTTTTCACGCTGAATTCAAATTTTTGAAAAAATTTTCTCTCAAACTTCAAGGGGCGGGAGTGCGGACACCATTTTGAGAAAAATCGAAAAAAAATCGACATGGGCGTGAAATTCTATGTTTTTTAGGTCGAGGTTTTCGAATTTGAGGTTATTTTTACTTTAGGCCCTCAAGGCGGGGCAATACCAACACCAAATTTTGGAAAAATCGGAAAAAATCGACATGGTATGAAATTCTAGATTTTTTAGGTCGAGGATTTCGAATTTTGGGTTATTTTTTTTCTAAACCCTCAAGGGGGCGATACCGACACCAAATTTGGAGAAAATTTTAAAAATCGTCATGGGTATGAAATTCTAGGTTATTTAGGTCGAGGATTTCAAATTTGGGGTTATTTTTTCTTTAGACCCTCTTGGCCATTTTTGAGTTGACAGAAATTTTAAAAATTATAGATTTGAAAAAAAATTGAAGAAATCCAAGTTGAAAAAATTTTCAACACTGCATTTTTTCAATCAAATTTTTTGAACTTGGATTTTTCTTTTTCTTTCAATTTTTCTTAATTTGAAAATTTTTTCCAGTTATTTTCAAGTTTTTCCTCAATTTTTGTTGAACTTTGAATTTTTAAAAAATATTTCAACTTCAAGTTTTTCAAAATTTCTTTTGACTAAATAATTGAAATAAAACTTTTTTTTAGTATGAAATTTAAAAAAATTTAAAAAATTTGAGATCAGCCTTCCATCTTCACTCTCCTTTGAACTTTTTTTGCAAAACTAATGCCGGAATCGAATTCAGGAGACAAAAAAAATGTATATTTTGATACCTCACTTGAAAAATCCAAAAAATCAATGTTTCACCCCTCCCCTCACTCTCATTTCAACTTTTTTGAAAAAATAATGTCAGAATCGAATTCAGGAGGCAAAAAAAACGTGCATTTTGATACCCCACTCGCAAAATTTCGAAAATTTTATTTTTAAGCCCTACCCTCAGCCCTCTTTGGATTTTGAGTTCGACATAATTCAAAAAATGGATTCAGCGCACCGAAAAACTCATTTTACCCTGATGAACGGGTATTTAGCCCATTCGGTCCACTGTGCGTCGGAAGAATTTTGGGTCGAAACAAAAATAAATTGAAAGTTCATCGCGAAAGAACCCCATATCCAAAACTTCAGGTCCTAAAGTTCTTTTCTCGAATTCTGGCGAATTTTTGGAATTTCAAAATTACCCCTTCACCCTGAAAAAATAAAAATTCCTATTTTTAACCTCCTGAATCGATTGGAAGTTGTTTCGAGACGTTTCGGATCCTCTAGATAATTTTGGAATTTTCCAGCACTAAAGAAAACCCCATCAAAATGATCCATATGAAATTTAGCAGCTAAAAACTCAGATTACCCATATTAATGACTATTTGATCGATTGAAGTACAATTTTCCGAAATTCGCGACTGCAGGGTTAAATTTATATTAAAATTTGAAAATGCTCGTACATATTTAGGTGAAAAACTAAAAAAATAGTAAGTACTCTATTTTTGATCTCTCAAATCGATTGGAAACGGTTTCGAGATGTATTCGAGCTCTAGAAAATTTTGGAAATTACATAGGTCTGAAAAAAAAAATCCATCCGTAAAAGTGTTTGTGATTAGTACTTAGGAATATTTTATACTGCAATTATTTAAAGGTAGGTACCAGTGACGTAGCTAAGGGAGAGTTTTGGGAGTCCGGATCCAGTGACGTACCGAAGGCATTTCCCAGGGGGGAGGGGAGAGAAGAGGTGAAAATCCCAACTCAAATTTTCAAAATTCCCAACTACATATAACCGATATCAGACTTCCGGGAGAGGGGATGAAATTCAAAGCTAACCAATTTTTTTCAAATTTTCCCGACTGATTTCTTAAAATTTATGAAGGTACTAATTATTCCCAAAGCACGCGAGGTTTTTTTCGATTTTTTTTACTCGTTTTCATCATTTTTGCGAATTTTGAAGTTTTTACAACCCATTATAAGACCCTTTTTGAGATAAAAAATCTGAATAAATTTTTCATTGGTTACTCCAAATTTATAAATACCTATTATTTTTTAAACCTACAAGCAATCTCATTGTAGTTGAAAAAACATATGAAATAATTTATTTGCCTTGAGCGAAGAAAGGGTGGAAGTTTCGAAGAAATATTATAATTTTACATCAATAAAATTTTGTAATTTCAAGGTCAAGAATAAAGAAATGGATTTGGCCAGAACAAAGCGAGGGCGGAAATTTCAGGAAACCTCAAATTAAATGTGCAATAAGAAAGAATAAACTTTAATGAAAAATCGACTGCTTCTAGTACTTTAAAATGATTAAAGCAGAAATATAATATGGCCGAGCGTAGCGAGGCCAAAGCTTTTGAAAAATTGGATTTTCAAGTATCAAAAATAAATTTTAAGGAGAACAAAAACAATGAAATTAATTGGAATAATTTTGAAGAAAAATGCGGAAAAATCTCTTTTAAATTACAAGTACAACTATAAAAATTTTCTAGTTGACGAGTGAAAATTGTTAAAATGACAAGGTAATTAATTTTATTTCCTAAAAAAGCATAAATTACAACGGTTTAATCCTTCGCTGGGAAAATGATCAATTTTCAGTTTGGAAATGTTGGGAAAGTGACTAATTTTCCCAACTAACAAGTGAAAATTTTGTTCATTTCCGACTTTTAAAATAGGTAAGTAACCATTTTATTTATTCATTTTTCATTTAAAAAATAAATACCAATCGTCCCAAACGACATTTTTACTCATCACTTGGGAGAATGGCCAATTTTGAGTTGGAAAAATAACCAATTTTGAGTCAAAAAGTTCACCATTTTCGAATTTCGATTTGGGAAAATTACCAATTTTTAGTTGGAACAAGTGAAAATGTTGGTTTCCAACTTTTACAAAATAACCATTTTATTTATTATTTTTCATCAAAAAAATTAATCCCAACTGTTCAATTTTCCCAACTCACAAGTAAAACATTTCCTCATGGGAAGCTCCCCCTCCTCCCTATCGGTACGTCACTGTACTTATCATTATTTTAAAGTGTTTCAAATTGCAGGTAGGTAGGCCTACCGTATTTAAGAGGAACTATGAAAAAAAATTCAATAAAATTTTTTTACAAAACGCAGTCAGTTATGAACACGCTATTATGGCAATCAGTGGTGTCGAAATCTTTTTTTGGGGGAGGTGCAAAGTGAATACAAAAACTTGAAAAGAAAAGAATTTTCGGGGGAGGGGCAAAAAGAACTTTTTTTCTCATTGTTGACTCAAATAATTCATACAATAATCGTGATTTTGTTTATGCCCGAGGGCAAAGCTTTTAAAAAATTGTGTGTTTAATGCCCAAACAAGCCTTTTTTTTCATGTTTTAATGCTTTGTAAAATCCCTATCTGATACAATGATGGGGGGGGGGGTGTAAATGATACTTTGCACCCACACTGGAATTTGGAGGGGTGCAATACGCCCCTTGTATCCCACTTTCCAACACCACTGATGTCAATAATTTTGACATTAAAACTTGAAATGTTCAAAAGTATAGATTCGATGAATTTTGGATCGAAAAAAATAAGTTTTGAGAGATCTACAGGCCCCGAATTTTAATCTTGATATTGGGAAGGGTTTGGCTGCTACATCCTTGACTTCACTTCTAAAACTGATAGAAATTACTTGGATTATTATTATTTTTGGTTTTCAAGATAAAAATAATTAGCTTTGGAAAAACCAACTATCAAATGTACCCCTTCCTTCCTTATAGTTACATCAGATAGGGAATTTCAAAGAATTAAAAAAATGGAAAACCGCCTTTTTTGGGCATTAAAAATCCATTTTTTTTCAAAGCTTCGTCCTCCTTTCACTCGGGGAGGACCAAAATTAGAGTTCTGCGAGCTATTTGAGGTGATATTGCGAAAGAAGGCTCCCAAAAAAGAAGCTTAAAGAACTTTATAAGACTTGTGAAACTTTTAAATATTTATGAAAATTATTCAAATTTCAAATTTAGTATTCGGCTTTAAAGTCTTGACGTCATCGCACCACTGCTAATGCAAATACCAGTTCATGGAATGATTTGTGTACTTTCACAAAAGGGGGATCAACGAAAAAATTAGCATTGATTCTTATTGGAGTTCTATCGTTTTTTTCAATTTTTCTCAATTTTGGTGTGTTGAATTGTTCATTTTTTGATAATTTTGACGAGTTGAACTCTTAAATTGGCCAAAATTGTCAAAACAAAAAGAATTCAATATATCAAAAATGAAAAAAATTGGAAAAACTATAGAACTCCCATGAGAATCAATGTTAATTTTTTAGCAGTCCCCTTTTTGAAAAAATACACCAACTGATAATGTACATTTGTAGTTGTAAATGTAACGTCACACTTGAAAGCCAAATTTTTATAATAAAAGGAAATTTTGTGGGAAGGTAGCAGAGACTGAATTTGAAATTTCTCAAAAAATCTGACTCCCTCCTCCCCCCCACGAGAAATTTCTGCCATCAATTCGGATACAGACCATGTGTTTTTTTTTTCAGTGTTTGAGAATTTACAAATTTTCTGGAAATCGCAAAGTGTCTCGAAACCATTTCCAATCGATATTAAAAATCTAAAATATATTTTATTCCAAATTTCAGCCCATCACCCTGATCAAATCAAACATCAAATCTTCATATTTCGCATATTTCTTTCGGTGCTTGAGGCCATTGGATACTTTCATCATGCACATTTAATCTACCTCTATTCTTAAAACCATTTTTACACCTGAGAAAAAAGTAGACCGCCATCCATACTTGACACCTAAATATAGGTACCACCTCTACCATTCTTTCGTCGTAAAATGTAACGTAAGCAGTTTTACCGACCACGATAATGATATAATTAGGTATCATCGTCGTTTAATCGAGGTTCACAGCGCTGGCCGCTGGCCGCGCGCTGCCCGCTCTTCTGCTCCCTCGCTTACTCGACAATCGCTATTTGGTATTCGGTATTCGGCATACGCATTACACACGTAAATACGTAATACATAAATATTATTATGTTGACTGTTGGCGTTGAGGAATGGCGCGATAGCGCGAGGCCAGCGGCGGGGTGACGGGGAAACAAGCGAACGAGCTAGTTTAATATGCACTAACGTAACAGTGTAAGAAGTAAGAGATAATAAATACATACACTATCGTACAAATGTACAAATTTATGTATCGTTGGAAAGCCCGGAGTCTCTAATTTTCAAAATTATACTCGGTTTTGAAAAACGATCTCCTAAAAAAAAAATTTATCGAAGAAAATTCGAAAAAAGAAATAATTAAAAAATTTTGAAAAACATTTTTCCCCAAGGCTTGCAATTTTTGACCACGTACTTATTTTTTCGATCTTGAACCATCATTTCGACCCTCGAACATTTCTCTTTCGAATTACTTACCTTAAAATTGGTCGATCATCGATTTCAGTGATTTTTCAGTGATCTCAGCAAACCTTCAAGTATGCAGCAAAATATGTATCACTTTTTCTGTAAAAAAAAAAAAGTACATAGTGTAAAATTTTGAGAAAAATGTCAACATTTGCGAGATGTACTTGGTGCTTTGAAAAAATCATTTCTAAAGCCAGTAACTACAAATAAAATACAGTATCAAAAAGTCACAAAAATTGTAATTTTTGGTAAAAAAATTCAAAAAATTCCTGCTCGAGTTCTGGTTGAGGGAAATTGAAACTCTTTGGCACTTTTTGAAGTCAAGAACATGGAGATTACGTGAAGAAAAATTCTTCACTTTTATTCCACCACCTGGATGGGTTCTGTAATACTTCAAATTGGGATACTTATTAGACGTATCTACGAAATTCGACTCAAGAATTTCAAAATCAGAAAAATATTGAATTTTGACTAATTTTAGGTCGTAGAACACGAATATGACGTGAATTTTCATCCATAATGATTATCTCGCCCCTAGAACCGATTCAAACTTGGAAATAATGATTTTCAGGGAAGAAATATTCAAAAATTTTCCTTTTCACACTGACATTATTAAAATTCTTGTTCCTGGTTTCCTCACAATAAAAAAAACTCATTATAATTTCTGATTTTCACCTTTTTTTTTTTTTGCTAGTGAATAACCTTGTTAGTGGCTGAAATTCCGCTCATTTGGACATTATGTCCCAAGGAAATCGATTTGGCAATGTGGACATAATGCCCCCCCCCCCAAAAAAAAACACCAATTCAGATGTATAGTGTTTTTAAAACCTTTTTTAACGTACTTAGTATTTTTTGAAAATTTTATTAGGGTAGAGTGCAAAAAAACATATTTGGGACATAGTGTCCTAAACAAAAAAAAAAACAATATTTGAACATGGTGTTCCAAAACACTTTAATTATACTTTACAAAGCATTCTGAAATTTAACATTCACTTAAAAAAAATTATTTAGGAATCGATTCTTCTCGTAATATTCAGAAAATATTCCAAAACAAATTACATAAATTCAGAATTCATAAATTTATTTTTTTAAATCTATCGCAAGCAGCGATGGATTTCATAATTTTGTGCCTCAGGCACAATTTTTTACGCCCTTTTGGTAGACATCTCACTCCTCTCCCCCACCTCTCCTCTTGACCCTCCACCTTCTTGAATTTTTATTACTTTTCAAAAAGTAGGCTTCAGAAACTAAAATTTCATATTTTTCAGGATCGAACTCTTAGAATATTTCCATTGATTTGATTTCGAATCGTCAAATTTGCTGTTTTACTCAAAACTGTTAGTTTATCAGTTTAAAAACATTGCTTGAATTTTTCAAATTACAAAAAAAATTTAGAAGAATTTTACTCAAATTTGTTGAATTGCTTAAAGTGGAATTAGGGAGGGGGAGGGGGGTAATTTTTCATAAACTTCATATGCGACGATTCCGATATTTATACTTATCAACAAATCCATCAGCAGTTGAGAAAACATTGAGTAGGTAAATTAAAATTTCAATATTTCATAACAAAAATTATGAAAAATTATGTTGCAAATGCAAAAAATAACTACTTATTGAACATATGACGAGAAATTTTCAACCTTTTGAGAAACAATTGCCCCCTTTGTTGCCCTCCTTGGATACACCAATGATTTCTTGCATTAGATACAGTTTTTCTCGATTTTTTAAAAAACTGCATTTTCTCAGTGATAAATGGTTGGTGATTTTCAAAAAAATTGGTGAATTTGGGTGAATTTTCGCTCCAATTTCCATCCACAATAGCAAATT
Source organism: Pseudococcus viburni (assembly GCA_033439095.1). Lineage (NCBI taxonomy): Eukaryota > Metazoa > Arthropoda > Insecta > Hemiptera > Pseudococcidae > Pseudococcus > Pseudococcus viburni. Next base: position 292,093 of record JAVBJF010000311.1, read on the forward strand.
TCATAATTTCTTAATATCAAAAACAGTTTGAAAAATTGAAAAAAACGTTGAATTTTCAAAAAAAAGTTCAATTTTGGGGAAATTTTTCAATGTTTGAGAAAATATTAAAATTTTAGTAAAATTTGCGAGAAACTGTAGAACTTTTGAAAATTTATCAAAATAGTGGAAGATTCTGCAACTTTGAAAAATTGACCCGTGTTTTGGAAGATTTTCCAATTTTTTAAAAAATCATGTTTTGAAAAACTTCCAATTTCGAAAAAATTTCTCATTTTTGAAATTTTATGCAATTTTTGGAATGTAGTCTGATTAAATCAGAACAATAAATATGGCATATGGCGCAGGTCACTCGGATATTATCAATATAAAATACAATAATAAGAATTTCAAGATGTATTTGAAAAATGAAAAAAAAAAAAAAAAAATACATTGAATTAGTTTTTCGAATGGAGGGGAGGGGGGACTTTCTATGGATTCACCGTTTCAGACTCATAATTGAATTTTTTAAAAATTTGTGATTTTGGTGATTTTTCAGGATTTTGACTTTGAGGAAATGATTGTTGGGATTTCGCCATTTTCCATCTGGCAGCACTGTAAAAACCCCACAAAAAAATCTGTGCCCTTTTTTCTTACATAAACCACATCAAAGCTTCCAATTTCCTTCTGACACCGAACAGAAAACCATGATGTTTGAAAAATCACCTCTTCTCACCCCCGCCATCTTTGAAACAGCGAATTATCAGAGAAAAAATGGCCAAATCGGAGAACGAGCCTAGAATTCATATTCAGCAGGTCAAATTACCCTTTAATACATTTTTTAATCGATTATATCCCTCAAAATCTCAAAATTCATTTTTTTACTCCCAATTTTTTAAAATTTTGACCTTTTTATCCGGGAAAAAATGATCAAATGAAAAAACCTACGCCGAATTCGTGTTCAGCCAGTTAAAAAACCCCAATAAACACCCGTTTCGTGACCATTATACTTGATGGCTCGAAATTCACCTTTTTTTTTACCAATCTTTCACGAATGATTGCAACAAATTAACTCGAAAAAAATATATTTTCGAGACTTCGAGTACAATGACCTCAAAAGGGGTGTTTATCGAGGCATTTTGACTTGCTGAACACAAATTCGTCGTTAGTTTCCCATTTGATCTATTTTTCTCTCGCATAAAATCCTCAAACTCGAGAAATCTCAAATAAAAAAGTGAATTTCGAGACATCGAGAGAAACAATCGCCTAAACAGGGTATAAAGGGGTAATTTGACCTGCTGACCACGAATCTGTGACTCATTTTTCAATTTAACTCCCTCTTCTCTTAAAATTTCGCCTTTCCAAACTTCGAATCAGTCCTCCTTGACCAAAAAATCTCCAAATCCAAAAATCAATCCATATTCGTACCCACAACCGAAAAATAATCTGCTACTGTCCAACTCATATCTCCGCATCTACCATTTCAAAGTAGTCGCGATCAGTCAGTTACATGTTGTCCTTATGTATACGATATGGACGGAGGCGCGGCAGCGGGAGCGGAACGAAGACGACGCGAACGCGAACGCCAAGTAATGGGTAATGGGTAATGGGTCGCAGGGTCGGCGGTGCCGAGGTGGCACGTGGTGCATGAAGCGCGTGTCGCCAGCTGCTGCCGGGTTCTGTGGGAACGCCGGACTCTGTTAGGTTCCCACGATCCGATACTCTATCACTCACACTATCGCAAATCGTTCGTACACAAACGTACACCTGAGCCGGTTGCCTGGTTCCCCTTCGCGCTGGCGCTCCGCATACCGGCGGTAGTATATAAACCCCCACTAACCATCGGAATCCTACTCATTCCGATACTGCATTCGTTCAGAGCGTTTGTGCCTTCGCTGTATTAGCTCTTCGACTTGTATTTTTATTTACTTCGTTTTTCATCACGAATTACTACGTGTTTATTTCGCTGTTACGTTTTCGTTTTAATAGTTTTCATTCAATATCGGAATTTTCAATTTCCAATTCGTATTTTTTGCAAACTTGATCGAGTATTTTGTAACTTTCGTGCTATTTGTGTCGATTTTTCTCTATTTTTTGTGCGATACTTACGTAGTGAGTGTCTTCGATCAACGATATCGTCGTTCCAAGTGATTTACCTGAATTTTTTGCTGCCAATATACAATCATCATGTCTGCTGTCGATGTTGAACAATTGCAACCCATCTCCAGAACTTATCAATATAGAAAGGTTGGTATTGTTTTTGTGTTTTTGCAAATTTACCTATTTTTTCCATCAATTTTACCAGTTTTGCTTTGCTTTTTACTTTCAATTTTTTTGGAAATTTTTTTCGAGCTTGGTTCTTTATCAGTTTTTGGTAGAATTTCATAATAGGCCTCAGGCTAAAAATTGATGAAATTGGTGTTCGGTTCAAAATGGGTCAAAAGTGCATTATCCAGGAGTAAATGGAATAATTTTCTGAAAAAAATTGGCTCATTTTCTCAATTTTTCATCATCTTGAAAATTTAGAAAAAATTAAGAAAAAAATTGGAAAAATTTGGAAAAAAATTTTGAGTTGACTGAAATTTTTTGTCAATTTTTAGTGAAATTATCCAATTTTGAGGGTCATTAGGAAGGATATTGAAAAAAGATTCCAGGTCCCCTGAGAGGAGAGAGTTGTTCAAAAATTTGGATCAAATTCGAAAAAAATTGAAAATGATGGGAGACGTATCGTTTCTTATGTTTTTTTTGAGAGGTGGGGGGGCGAGGGGGTTCAGTTCGAAAATCAACTTTGATTTTGGATTTGACTTTTCTAATTCTCTCCAGAAGGGCTCAAATTTCGTCCAAATTTCGAAAAAAAAAAAAACAGTGGCATGCTTTGGTTAAATTTTCAATATTGCAAAGCTCACAAATCGCTTCTTCGACTTCCCTTTCCGCAATCCGTACTTAGGCCTAAAACGAAAACCCTTCCTAAATATTCGATAAACTAACCAATTTCTTTTTTTTTCTCCAGGTCATGAAACCAATGCTAGAAAGAAAACGCCGAGCACGTATCAATCGCTGCCTCGACGAACTCAAAGAATTCATCTTATCGACCCTGCAATCCGAAGGCGAAAACGTTAGCAAACTGGAAAAAGCGGATATTTTGGAATTCACGGTCCAGCATCTGCACAAGCTCCGTCGCCAAAACCGCCTCAACGGTCCGGTCGCCGACGCGGACAGATTCCGGGCCGGATTCACGCACTGCGCTTCCGAGGTATCACGGTGTCTGGCTTCGACTCCCGGAGTCGACGTTACTTTGGGTACGAAACTGATGACGCATCTTGGCCATCGTCTAAACGAGATGGAAAAAACGACCCCGCTGTCGGTGCACGTAACTCCGGCATCCGATAGATTTTCGCCAGCGCCCAGTTCGCCGTCCAGCATCTCGTCGTCCGAATCGTACGCAATGCCGTTGACGCCGACTTCGCTGACCTCCGGAAATCAGTGCTCTAGAAATAGTTCGCCGTGCCATCCGGAAGCCCACACGCAATTCGGCGTCGCCTCCGGATTATTAACTGTCATGGATATGAGCGTGTCGCCGTCCGATAACAAATCGCCAGTTTGGAGACCGTGGTAAATTATCAGCCACGATTTTCCATATATACCTTGTCTTTCATAAAATTACGATGTAAGCGTGTTTAGTTAATTGGTCGTTGGAATTGGTAAAGATAGGGATTGCGAGGAAAAAAGGTGGAAATTGTTCGAACGAAATTGATCCTGGGTGATGGCTAATTAATCGAGGATGAAAATTCAAAGTGGGTAAAATTTTGGAAAATTGGAATCAATTACCCACTAAAATAATATGAGAGTACTGATTCGTTCGTTTGGAAAATTGAAATCAAGTCGTGTTTAAAAAACACTTGAATGCCTCCCTCCTTTCTCTTCAAAATTCCCAATTTTTCGTTTTACGACTTCGAAATGAGATTTGAGATTTTTTGCTACGAAATGACGAAATGTGGATTTTTCAACCCTTCTACCACAGATAAAAAATATTTTCAAATTCGAGGTCTTTAACTTCGAAAATTAAATTTAGCCTAAAAAAGAATTTCAGTAGAACACCTCTACTTTAGCATGGAAACATGGCTAAGCATTCGTCAGAAACGTTTGATTTTGCTCAAATTTGAATTTTTTCATTCCACTTGCTCAATTCTCAACTCGCGAAGAAATTTTTCCACTAAAATGAGATTCAAAGGCTCAAAGAACACATGAGCTAAATTTTCACCAAATTTTCCAAAAATTAGATATGATTATGGTTATTTTCAGAGGCCTCAGACAGGCCTCTAGTTTATTTTTTTCCACTAGAATTTTATTTTTCCCAGGCGATCAATTTTCAAATGCAAAAATTTTCACTCGCGAGTAATTTTTCTACTTTTGAGAATACATATTCTCTAATTGATTCGATGTTTGACGTAGGTACCAATTTCAATTGGTACGTGAAAATTGTTCTCTTTCATGATCTTCATTATTGTTTAGTTTTATTGTTAAGTGTTACGTGTTTTGCCTTTATTTGCTCGCAGGCGCGTGCGTTTGCGAGAATCGATGTAAATTTTTTTTATCGATATTCGTATCTGTGATATTTATTATTAGGGTGTTAGTTAAGTTTATTTTATCAATTTTGTCCCATGATCTTGTTTTTTTCTATATTTAGGCATTTTGCGATGTGTTTTTTAAATTTCTTTTTTATTGACGAATTAACGTACCCTACCTGTGTCTAGGTAATAATTATTATCGAAAACGTTCACTCTGTGATTATGAGAATAAATATTATTTTCAATTTTACTCGCTCTGGTTATCATTTTTATTTTTACAAAGGTATATTTGGTGATGAAAAACTACCCAGTGGGGTATTTTCACTTCGAATGATGACGTGAGCTCGTCAGAAATCAGTCAGCGAATATTACTGAACTACTCGTATGTTTTGAATTTAACTTCGTCTACAAATTCGCATAACTTGGTGTTGCCTAAAAAAAAAAGGTAAGACTTCGACGCCTCAAAGGCTTTCGAGTTGGATAAATTAGAGAAGGAGAAGAAGAGAAAAGAAACTTGTCGAAAATTTATAATTCGCTGCGTTTCACGTATGTATTACCCATTGCAAAGGAGAATTAATTCAAGGGTCGACGAACTGACCTATGGAAATTGGCGAATTACTAAAAGAGTACCAGAGTAGCACACAGCGGAGCGGTTACACGCGTACGAATACATAATGTATAGGTTTCTATATTGTATGGGTAGAGGATTATCAATTCGATTGTTGATTATGCCGATGCTTAAGTTTGCATAAGTTCACGAATACATTCTCGAATCTCGAATGGTTTCAGTTATTTGCCAGCTACCTGCGGCTTAGGATGCGGTTTGATTATATGGGATTTTTTATTTCTATTTTTAAGGCACCCCTGCCCCAGAAAAAATTTTGACGTACTGTAAAAATACAACTAAATTGAAATTTTTTTTAGCGAATTTCATAAGTGTTATGAAGAGATTGCTGAAGAAGAAAAAATCAGGGCGTGTGATAATAAGTGCAGAGACGAATTTTCACATTGCCCTTTCTTTTTGAAAGTTGAAAGTGTCAAGAAGTTGTACCTAGGCCTCAAAAAACCCTTAAAACAATCTCACCCCTCTTGACCACCTGACATGATCCTCAATTACTCTTAAAATCCTAATTCAAAAAATTGGAAAAATTGGGGAAAAAAGTCTCCAATTTTTTTTTGCCCAAAATTATATTAATAGATATGTTTTTACTCAGAAATCCTACTCATTTTTTAGGAATTCTCGAAAAAACTCATTTCCATCATGATTTTTAATTTATTACTAAAAAGTGATGAAAATGAGTTGAATTGGGCTTACCTACTTTCACTAGAAAAAAACAGCGACTGCTCAAATACTTCGAAAATTTTTTGTTGAAATTATATTCTTAAAATTTTCATTCAATATCTTTTTTTTTCATAAAAAATGAACAAATTTAGAAAAGTATCACTAATTACTTTAAATTTTTGATGTGGATCACACCCTGAATTACACCTGATAATTTTATTAATTCATTAATCCTTGTATATGTGTACGTATCGTAGGCTTAATTGCATCTTCATCGGTGCAAGAAATTCTACCCAATGGGTGTGTTTTTGTACATTTCCATTTCCTCCTCGAAAAACAACAATAGACAACCCAAATAACATCGACGTATCCATTTCCATCAATCGGTATTTTACTGGCAGTCGCTCTTATTTTCGTCGTAGTCCTATTCATTTTTACGTTCACGTAAAAATAACTACATCGCATGCGTAGGTTTGAGCTTTTTTAGAAAACTTTTCAAAAACGTTTTTTTTTTAGATTGTAACCGGTTTTTGGTTGGTTGTTGGAATTGAATCGAATTTTATTTTTTTGTGATCGTGAAAATATCCAGTAGGTATCTCACTTTTGCCACAATTATTTTTTCGTTTTTATGACGGATTCTGAAGAAGTTTCATATGCTCTACAACCTGGTATTTTTACTTTTTTCCTACACCGCTCTTTTCGGACAGAAAATCGCAGTTGAAATCATGGTTTGGAATCAAAACTCACATTTGCCATCTACAAACAAATTTCGTATAACCAATAGGTAGAGATTGAAAGAAGAAACATTTTTGTCTCTTGACATTTTGGCCCAAAATCAATCGTCTTCGAGTTATGAACCAGTTTCGAAATACATTAATTTTCAAATGCATTTTAAAATTGGTTCATAACTCGAAAACAATTGATTTAGAACAAAAATGTCAAGAGAAAAAATGGTTCTTTTATCAATCTCTACTAATTTGGTTGTACGAAATTTTTGGTGGCTGTAAAAAAATGCATGTTGGAGTCAAAACTCACTTTTGCCATTCTTCTCGCTTTATTATAAGAAGAGTATGTGATTGACATTTTTTTCAGAGAATTCTATTGTCAGGTCCTACCCTCATTTGGTTATGATTTTCTTTTGTTTTCAATTTCATGGTTTGTTTAAGCATTCGCAAATTTTCATGTTGAACGTAGATTTTCGTTTTCTGACCGAATCACACCACTCAGTGACATATTCATAATTTTTTGAAATTATTAAAAGAAATAAGAAAAATAAAGGGGTACGAGAGAAATTTAAAATTACTGAAATTCAATGTAAAGGGAGGTGAAGGAAAGAATTGGCGTAAACAGTACAGGAGAATTTACCAAAATTCAGCCAGGAAGGTGGCACAGGATAAATTCGAAATTATTAAAATTCAGTTAAAGGGAATGTCGTATACTATTTTGGCTGCTTCTGGTTAAACGCAATGAATACGCGGGTGTAATCACGATAGGTTTATTCACAGTAAAACGTACAGTTAGAGCTTGGATAACACAATGCACCTTAACCTAATGTCAAGGTTTAATATATAGTCTTAATCTAGTTTACTTAAATTATGCTTACGGCTAGCTTTATTGTATATATTTACACTTCGCGCCTCGCATTCCTTCACGATCGGTCGATGGTTATGCCATCGCTCGAATCGTTTCCTACTTCCTGTTTACAAACAATACATTCGCGATTTCTTATACTACATCTACTCTCCCTCTAAAAAGTGAAAACGTCCTCGTTTTCTCTTTCATTCATAAGCTTACGGTTCTGGGCATGGTTTATATACAGTGGGGTTGTTCAACTCTTTCTTTGCCTCGTCAATTCCTTTCTTGCGCTCAGCAATTAAATCTATCTTAGTACTATTTTCTACATTTTTACGGTTAAGCTGGCAGAATAATCTTATAATATATGCAATCATTATAGAAATAACCCCTAACCAACTTACGTATATAATATCAGCTAAATAATCGATTCCAAAAAATGATGCGGGAGGTTGCATCAGTTCGAGTTTTTGCAGTTTATCCTCAAGATTTTTCTGACTGGTTTTGATTTCGAAATGCGGCGTAGTTTCCTTCCAGTTTTGGTTGAAAACTTTCGTCATATTGTTAAATTTCACGGAGCTAACAGTGTTGATTTCCAATGACGCTGAATCCATCAGTGACCATTGTAACGGAATAACACGTTGCATTGATATGTCGTTTTTGCTGTTCTTTGAACACGGAAATGTTTCAGGAATTAGGGTTATTGTACTTCTCCCATCTGATTGGAACAGAGTGGTGTCGCACGGTATTTGTATGTATATTGCTCCTGGCAGGTTATAGTTGATCTCTAATGGATTTCTTGTTCCATTAGTTGATTCGTACGTAAAAAGTTTTTGCTGAATGTTGGATATAAGATATTCATTAGTATTTAGCTTACGGACTAAAGTACGCTTATGCGCTGGTTCACACTTAAAATGGCAAACCTGGTTTAATTCATTATAACTACGGCTTAAAAATAGATACTTAGCACATTCCGGTGCTTCGTCAGAGTAGTCAAAATATTCAACGTAGCATAATCCGGTGTTTATGTCACAGTTTTTCTTAGCTGTACCTGCTATGGTTCTAAAAATGTCATTATTCTTATCGAATGCTATTAGCATTTCGTCGGTATTTAAGATACATAGTGATGTATCATGCTTGAAAAATATCGGTATGTACTGAAAAAGTTTCCACTCAGCATTTATTTTTCTTACTGGAATTCGGATTTCTAAATGAATTTTTGAATTTGAAAATTGGCAATGAGTTAATTCTTTAGTATAGTACTGGAGTATATCTGCTGTCGTTATTGCTATTGTTAAATGTTTCTTCTTCAGCTGCACATCCAAGGTCTTAAGATCTCTCTCGAGCTCTCGAACTGGCAAGACTGAAATTGGAATTTTATGGGCTGCGCAATGAGTATATATATCGTTATAATACATTGCGTGAGACATTTCTGTAACTGTTTCTGTTATGAGATAATGTATTTTTTCAACATTATTTTGGTTATCTCCTATCTTGTCGAGTTGTTTTCCTACTTCCGTGAGTACTGAGGTTATGTTTCCAAAATTTTGATACGTATTTGTTGCGAACTGGTTTAACTTTGTGGTTATGGATATGAGGTCAGCATGGTCGTCCAGGATCGATTCTCTTATATTTTCGTAGTTACTTTTTATCTTCTGTTCATTTTCATAGAGCGGATATACTTCTTTTTTCGTTATGGCGTTGCAGCAAAAGTTGAGGAAATCCCCCATGAACTGGATTCCTCGTTTGGGCCGTCTTGACTGGAGTGTTTTCTCTATGTCAAAACGGATGTCTTTCATGTGATGAGCGATTGTTTTCTTAACGTTTTGTAATGCGAGTCCTATTCCAGAGTCGCATAAGGCTGAATTTTCGCATATGTCTATGGATCTTGATCGGGAATTGATGTCGTGATTTATGAGGTATTTTATCGGAACTGATCTGTCGTATAAGGTGATATCCTGGATTTCTGAGAGATATGATCCTGGCACGATTTCGATTTTTAAATCATCGGCGATTACTGAAGAGATTAATACTGTTACGACTACTCTGAACATCTGAAAATTAAAATATTTACATTCTTATATTTACTCCTTCATTGTACAGGGTATGCAACTTATTCTACGCCTAGTATAATGTGGAATGTACACTTATATCTAGGTCATTAACTTATGACGATAGCTCGTTGCGTTGTGATACGCTACGAGTGTCTCGCCGTCTTATACTTCTAGTCTTTTTGTTTTTGTGTGTGTTTTTTTTTTTTTTTTTTTTTTGTTGTTTTTTTTTTTTTGTTGGCGTATCGCCTTTTTTTTCTCTCTCTCTTCTTTTTTTTTTTGTGTTTTTTATTTTGCTGAAAAAGTGCATATATTTAATACCGGGCTTTTGCCTCTTTTAAGTGCATTTACATATTTATATTTTGTACATCTTATATTTTAACTTATGTTCCTATTGATAAATTGTACATGGTCCATCTGTGCTCTGCACATTGGGCATCTGGTATCCCTTGTAGTGATTTTTGCGAGACATTTCAGACACATTCCGTGGCTGCACTGTAGTCTCACTTGCATCTTATCGTTGTAACAGATTTCACACTCTTCCGGTGGAGGTGGTGGATCTGCTGGATTTGGCTCACGGACTCCTAAGCGTAATCCTTCCGCTTGTAGATTGTCATTTATTTCGTCGTCTCGTTCGTCGTCTGCATCTACATCTGCTTCCGGCCATTCAGGCATTTCTAGGTCGTGATCGATTTCTGGTTCTGGGTATACAGGTTGTGGTGGTGGTGGAATCCTAGGTAGACTGTTTCCAGCTGCCACATGGTCCGCACACAGCCTGTCATACTCCGCTTCTACCGCTTCTCTTGTATATCCCCATGGGAAGGAATCCGGAAACTGAAGTGAATACCCCAATCTTCGGATTAACCTCTGCCTCCTCCATGGTGGGATGGGTAGTCTTCCTGGTAAATAGTATTGAACGTCGTTTTCGAATATCCTTTCGAACCAGTCATGCATCAGATGTCCATCTCGAATGTCCTGATCTGGTTCTGGAATTCCTTGTTCTGCTTCTGCGTTGTTTTCATCGGCTTTCGGTATGTCTTCCATGATATTGACGATTTTTCGCACTAAACTTTGATTCACGTTTACTGTAGAACAGTTTTTTACCGAATGAGGTACCTTGTCGTCGTTTACCTCTTTCTTGATCGATTTTCCATACTTTGGTAGGGATTTTGTTTTTGAATTATGTTTTTTGTTTTGGAAATCATCATTGTCGTTGTGCAAGACAACTACGATGGTTTCCCGAGCGTTTATTACGAATTCTTTCTTGTCAGCGGTTATCGAGGCAGTTTTTCGCTTGTCGTAAGCTAACACACACTCGTACCTACTGCATTGTTTATGGTTATATGGCCGATTACTGATGACTACGCGCGATTTTTCACATATTTCTAGTCTTAATGCATAATTTCTTCTGTTTATAAATATAGGTTCCTTAATAATACGGATACTCGACGTCTCAAGTTCCTTGCTTAGTCTAATGTTTATAACAATATTTTCCTTACGTGTTTTAATTGTAATCATATTAGGCTTAATTTCTAGTGTCATCAGCAATTTTTGTTTATCCATTCTAATTTCGTACGATATATTTCTTAAGACGGCGTACATGCACCGTTTCTTTTTTATTCTCAAGCTCAATTTCATAATTCAAATCCGATACCTTTTTAAGGACTTTATATGGTCCTGTATATTTAGGTAGGAGTTTACCTATATGTTTATACGGTACTTCAAGCAACACTTGGTCGCCTTCTTCGAGAATGACTTCCTCATGCTTCTTGTCGTACTGCTCTTTGTCCTTCATCTGGTTTTCGTATATTATACCAGGGATGGTTTTTCGAATGCGATTGAGTTCTTCGATCTCAAGCAATCGGTCTTGCCTCGCTCTGGTGTTGATCGCGAGTTTGTTTTCGATAGGCATATTCGGTAGTTGTCCGTAGAGGATGTAATACGGGCTAAGTCCATTGAATCTGACAAGTGGTGTTGTGTTGTATGCAAAGACTACGAATTTTATGTAGTCTGCCCAATTTGTACGCTTCTCGTTGACGTAATAGGCTAGAGTCTTGGTCAAAGTTGAGTTGAGTTTCTCGACCCCGCCTTGACTGGTCGGTGAATAACTAGAGCTATGCACTAATTGCGCACCTAGACTTTTGCATACCGTTGTCAGATCAATATTTTTGAAATGCGTTCCGTTGTCGGTGGAGATTTTCTTCGGCGTTCCATACGTTGTGATGAGTTCGTATAGGAATTTTATCACGCTTTCTGCTGACGCGGAACTTACGGCTTTTGCCACGGCGAAGCGTGTAGCTCGACATGTCCCGACGAGTATATATTCCTTTCCTTCACTCTTTGGTAATTTACCTACGAAGTCTAGTTCCAGATGGGCCAAAATTTCGCAGGCTGGGATTTCTATAGGTTGAAGTAATCCCGGTTTCTTTCCATATTTACGTTTCCTTATCTGGCATTCGTGGCAGCTATTTACATAATTTTTTACGTCCTGAGCTATTCCACACCAGTAGTACTTCGTTTGGATTTTACTCATCGTCTTGTTTGAGCCGAAATGTCCACCTGAAAGCGGTAAGTCGTGATATGCGTGGAGTACATCCTTGATTAGTTGTCTGGGGACAACTATCGGTCTGTTGTTGCTTGACATGATCGCTAAAATTCCATTCTCATTGATTACGTATCTTCGACTGGCTCTCTTAAAATTCCTGTACTGCGGATGTTGTGTATCCGGCTTGTTCTCCTTGATAAGGATGATATTTTTACAAAATTCGTCCTTTTCTTGTTCTTTCCGAAAGTCCATGTTGTCGGTTATTTCGTAATTAATTTCCGTTCTGCTTAAAATATCCGGAACCACGTTGGTTTTTCCTGGTTTGTGCTTGATCTCAAAGTCGTATTCAGAAAGTTTTAAAACGAGACGAGCCATCCTTGCGTTTGGCTCTTTCATTTTTCGATAACTGACTAGCGCTGCATGGTCCGTATATACCGTGAATGGTATTCCATACAGATATTCTCGAAAGTGCGTAATTGTGTCCACAAGCGCGGTGAGCTCGAGGTCGTACGCACAGTACTTTGTCTGCGCACCCTGTAGTTTTCTACTGAAGTAGGCCACGGGGTGTATTTTTCCAGTTATCTCATTTTCTTGAGACAGTACTCCTCCTACTGCGATTTTCGAAGCGTCTGTCTCTACGATCGTTTTTCTTCCTTCCTTGTAGATCTGTAGCACTGGTTCCGTCGTCATGGCTTTTTTCATTACCTGGAATGCTTCTTCGTGCTGTTCTTCCCATTTGATTTTCGTTGAAGGTTTCACATTCCCTTTCGTGAGATCCGTTAGGCATGCAGTTTTCTTTGCAAATCCTGATATGAATTTTCGGTAATGTCCACACATTCCTACGAATGACATCACATCACCTACTGTTCTAGGCTGTGGGAACTTCGTAATGGCTTTCGTGTTCTTGTCCAGAGGCTTAATTTCCTCTCCACTTACGTTGTGTCCCAACATTTCAATTTCATCGTAGAAAAATTTACACTTTGTGGTCTTCAATTTTAAATTGATCTTTTCGATTCGTTGTAATACGGTCTCTAAATTCCTTAACGTTTCTTCAAAGTCTTTTCCATACGTGCACATGTCGTCCATGTAGGCAACCATTATGGCATATAATAGGTCGGCGAATTCTGTGTTCACTGCCCTTGAGAATGCTGCTGGTGAGTTGGCCATCCCTTGTGGGAGCACTGCATATTCAAATAACTGATTGTCTACATTGATCGCTGTGAGGTGCATGGAATCTTCCGTGATTGGGAATTGATGAAATCCGCTGTTCGCGTCAAGCACGACGAAGTATTTATTTCCTTGTAATGCCATGATAATATTCTCGATTCGCGGTACTGAGTTCTTGTCTTGTATCAACTTCTTGTTTAACTCGCTGTAATTTACGAGAAAACGGTACTTGTCATTTTTCTTTAGTAGGAAGGCAGGTGAGCTGTACTGAGATTTCGATCTTCTCAGAATTCCTACTTTTTCTTTTTCCCTAATTTGTCTCCATATTTCCCTTCGTTCGACTGGCGAAAGTTTATATGGACGTATTTGAACAGGTTCGGTGTCTTTAACTCGTAACTGATACGGCTCGACGTTTGCTTTACCTAGCTGTGACTCATTCATGGTAAATAAATGGCGGTATCGCTTTAGTAATCGGACGGCCTTGCGCCGTTGTTCCGGTTCTAATTTTTCGCTGATGTCCAATTTATTTCCATCAAGGTCGGTTACGTCGTAGTCGGAGTCGTCATCGGGTGTGGTCCCAATGTTGTACATTGTATGGGTTACGGTTTCTTGACTTGTCGCGGCAGGTCGTGTTTCCCTTACGTATGCAATTCTTTGGCATTCATAAATTGTTTTCGTAGCGGCGGTGTAATTCCATAACTTTACCGTTGCTTGTTTACTATTATCACACGTACCTTGCGCTGTGATTCCGCTTGTGAAATGGAATTGCTGATTCGGGATTATAGGATGACCTATTCTGTCAATGTTATTGCTTTCTAGCACGAATGTTTTGGCTTCGTGTGGTTTTAATACGATTTTTTCACCGGCTATTACCTGATTTCCTATTAGGTGAACAGCCTGACCTTCTGTTTTGAAATGTTCAAGCCAGTTTTTGTCCATTTTTATGGTGATACGATTATTTTCGGCTCCAAGGCTAATGATCCTCTTTTGAAAATCTATATTGGCGGCATGTTCGAGTAAGAAATTCACACCCAGAATGACGTCGGTGTTCAGTCCTTTGGTGGCGTAAACCTCGGCATCATATTGGTTCTGGTTTATGTGGAACTTCATCTTCATTTTTCCTTTGACGGTCATTTTTGAATCGTTTGCGCATGTCAACTTAACGTCCGGTGTACCGAGCTTGACGTCCTGCGGTAGGATTGCATCGTTCACCAGGGTCAGGTTGCATCCTGTATCAATGATTCCGTCGTGGCTTTTCCCATTGATAAGAACTTCTATTCGCAAATTTCCTCGATTAATCCTATGGACTTTCTCGGGTTTCCTAGATGCGTTTTTCTTAGTTTTCGCTGGTCTTAAGATTTCGGTTTCTTGGAATTTTTTCCTAATTTCCTGTACTTCATCTATGTCGAAATCTTTAAGTAACGAAAATTTATTAAAATGTTCATACCTTTGGAAATGTTCTGTTTGTTTGCCGTTTTGGATGTAGAAGATCGTTTGCCTTGTTTCGGGTTCTGGAGTTTCTGCTTGGAGCCGGGATGTTTCTAGTTTTTTGAAGCCAACGCCTCTTCCAGCTTCTTCTTGAGAAGATGGTGACAATCATCGATGGTATGATTGTTTTTCTTGCAGTTCGTGCAGTACTTCCCGTTGTCCTTCGGTTTGTCGGATCGTGCTGCCGGTGCTGCTCGCGGTGCTGCGTCAGATTGTGGTTTTCCATGTTTCTTCCAGCACTCTGCGTAGACGTGTCCTACTTTCTTGCAATATGAGCACGTCTTCGGCGGACCTCCTCCTCTTGTGGTCTGTTGGTTCGTTTGGGGCCTGCCGTTTATTTTCCAACATCCTGTGGCTATATGACCTCTTCTTCCACAGTATTGACATTGTTGGCTTTCTCCTGTCGCGTTATCGGATACTTTGTTGACTTTTTCTTCTTCCATGTTTTTGACCTGTCCTTGTAGTTTGAATACGATATCCTGCAGGTTTTTTATGGCTTCTTTGTCTTTCTTCGGGTCTACTCTCATCATTCCAGCTTCGTATCTTTCGACATTTCTCTTCACTTCACTCATGGTATCGTTGCTATGTACCATGATGGATTTATAAATTTCTTCTCTCATACCTCTCATGACGTGTTTCACTATATCCGCGTCTGGCATCGAACTATTAATTTGAAGGCATAGGTTGAGTACGTCTGCTATGTACTCTTTCGTACTTTCGTCTTCTTCCTGGTTTCTGTTTTGGAGTTTCTGTTCTAAAACTTTGAGTCCTGTGGGACCGTCGAATTCGTCCATGAATTTTTGAACTAAGCTTTTCCAGTCGCCTACTGACGTTGGCGAGTGGGTTTTGATATTTCTGTAAGTCTGAAGTGCTAGGCCAGTTAGGTATATCGGGAAATGGTCGAATTTGTCTTGATCCTTCCATTTGTTTAAATGCGCGTAAATTTCGAACGTTGCTAGGTATGTGGAAAATCTTTCGTCCATTCCTGAGAATTTTGGTGGATTGTAGCCATCTTTTCCGTATCTGGGAGCTGGTGTTGGAGGTACTGTATCGTTAGTCATGACTGCTTTATGGTTGAATGTACGATGTATTTCGTAAAATTTATCGGAAAAATACTGATCTCGAACGCTTCTAGCTTCTGGATATCCTTCTTCAAGAAGCTTTTTCAAGGTTTTTCGGTAGCTATCTAGGTTTTTCTGAGCTGGTATTTTATAGAGCGCGAAATATCTGGTTAGTCTATTTGCAGATATTCCGTTAATCCAACCGGTTGATGAATCCTCGACTTCGGTCACGTTTGAACTTTCGATATTATCGGTCGCGACGGTTTCGGTTTCGACACTGGTTTCGCGAAAAGACGAGTTTAAGATATTATTATCACTAGGCATTTACCTTGGTTATCATCTGTTGGTATACTGCTTTGTAGAATTTTCCTCGTGAAGGCCTGTTGGACGCCACTTGTCGTATACTATTTTGGCTGCTTCTGGTTAAACGCAATGAATACGCGGGTGTAATCACGATAGGTTTATTCACAGTAAAACGTACAGTTAGAGCTTGGATAACACAATGCACCTTAACCTAATGTCAAGGTTTAATATATAGTCTTAATCTAGTTTACTTAAATTATGCTTACGGCTAGCTTTATTGTATATATTTACACTTCGCGCCTCGCATTCCTTCACGATCGGTCGATGGTTATGCCATCGCTCGAATCGTTTCCTACTTCCTGTTTACAAACAATACATTCGCGATTTCTTATACTACAGGGAAACACGGGAAAATTTTATCAAAATTGAGCCTGATGGGAGATACAAGAGAATTAGGCGTGAACGAGGGCACAGAAGAAATAAGAAAGTTGCGAAATTCAGCCTTGGAAGAGGGTACAAGAGAAATTCTTAGAAATTATACATTTTTGGTGAAATTACAGCACAGAACAGGTGATATTCAGAGCTCAACACCAAAACGACTGAATAGCCATCCCTGCCATCAGTCAACCTGAAAAAATCATTCATGATGACTAGGGATAGGATTTTCATGTTTTCATTTTTTTTCGGAGGATTGCTGGTAGGAATATTTACAAAATGTTAGCGAATCATGAAATTCCGAATAAAACGAGCCCAATTTGTATGAGCATATTTTTACACATGTTTTGTAAAAAGTATAAATTTACATATTTTTGGTAATTTTAAGCGTTTTTCGTAGTATTTTGAGCATATTTTACCCTTTCTTCCATTTTTTACATTTTTTGCAAAATCGAAAATCCACTTTTTTAAAAACAAAAAAAATGAAAAATTGACCTTTTCCCGCAATCTGCTCTTGGGACAAAAAAATTATTTCACAAATTGTGAAATAATATGTTTTAAACATCTGTGTTTTCTTATGTTTTTCAAATAAATTAATGAAGTTTCCGTTTTGAGTTTGTCTCCTTCAAAACCCCTGAATTTCTATAGGTACCCATATTGTACCCCTTTTATTGGACATATTTTGGCATATTGTTTGATTTTTAGGAATATTTTTGGCATATTTCAGACCGCGAAAAACATAAATTATGCCCATAAAGCACAATTTTTATGACATAAAAATCTCATCCTAATGATGACATTTTCTCGATTAGTTCCTTTCTATTCCTATAATTTGTACTTGAAGCAAATTTTTGCATTGAACGTCGAAGTCGTTCACGGATTACTTCCAAAGACAGTTTTTTTTGTTTTGTGTAAAAATGAAAACATTTTGTTCAATTTGGTGACGAATCAGGTACAGTAACCAAATACCTAATGATTTGAGGTATCGATTTTAAACACTTGGCTTTATTATCACGAATTGATTTTTGGTTTTTGATATTGAATTTAAATTTCAGTTCCCATCCATGATTTTCTCTGTTTGCATTTTGAAAAATTGTAGGTAGAATTTTTTTGCTGAGAGGAGAGTGGAAACGGGTTTCGCAAAGATTTTTTCAGATTTTTATAAGAATTATCGTGGAAAAGTCGTCGCTAAACGTTTTTCAATGTTTTTCAAAAAAATAAAAAAGAGAGATGCAAAGTTAAAATGTCTGCGTCAACTGAAAACAAAAAAAGTAAAAGAAATTTAGCAAATAGTAATACCTCACGATTTCAAATTAGCTCCCACTAATTTCAAAATATTGTAATATCAGTGTTACCATTTATTTGTAGATTGACAGAAGCACCACGCTGAATGTTTTGCCTAACTCGACATTGCAGGGGCAACACATACTGCTGATCGTAGAAATAAGATATCAAGTTTCCGATAGGCACAAGAACGTTGATGGAAAGTTGCAAAACGTGAATTTGATGAATTTTTTAATTTTACAAAACGACATGTAGGTACCTAAGCAAGAAATGTGTTTTACCATTTTTTTTATCATTTTACGATTCCGCTCCATTTCCTTAGAACATTTCGATAAATTATGAAAACTTCTTGAAATGTTGAGAAGATTGCCGGATTGTAACAAAAATCAATCGAAATATTCAACAATTTTTATTAAATTTTTTAAAAATTCAAAAAAAATGCGAAAAATTAGAAAAAATTGTAGGAAGTTTTGCTACATATAAAGCAAAAGCTTTTAAATCATGAATTATTTTCTAAATTTTATCAGAGTCGTCCACAGATCACACATTTTTCATTCAGATCAAAATTTAAATTTTTGAACAATATTTGTAATATTACTTCGGAAAAAGATCCTAGTCGTAAAATATGTTTCGTGACATAAAATGTCAAAATTTTGAGTCGAGCCCCCCTTTTATTGCGAATTGCTTTTTGTTTGATTTTTTTTGTTGTTAAAATAAGTAGGTATTTGACATCGGAGACGAAATGGGACAATTAGAAACAAATTTCACTAGTTTTGCTTTGGAAATCATGGATACGTTACCTTTCATTAAACTTCCGATAAAATCGTTTTTATTTTTTCCGTTTGATGGCCAAAGGTATGAAAAAAAATTGAAAAGTAATAAAATGTGCCCTGGATGGTAAACAAGATTTTCAACAGTTGCGACGGAGTGGCTGGTGATGTGTGACTGGTTGTCCGGTGCCCTCCGATATTCCAAAGCTGCATGTTGCATATTCGATAGATTGGTGAAATTTGACCCACCAAAAGTCTTCTCTGGATATAGAACAAATTTGGAAGTAGGAAGAAGCCAGAGACGAATTTTGGGCACAAATCTTGAGATGAAAATGAAAAGTTTGTCGACTCAAATTCTTTAAAAAAATAGAAATTTGCCGACTCATATTCATAAGAAAAGACGACCAGTCGTTCTGAAATCAAAAAATAAAAATTTGTGCAATTTTTTTGATTTTCAAAAAAAATCCTTTATGACCTCATTTCCTTCCAAAAAATTGAGACATTTTTGAAAATTCAATTCGAGATCGCCACCAAGTCCTCCATATTAGAAAAACATTTTTTTTTTCCTTTTCAAAATATTCAGTAGTCTGGGACAGAAAGGAAGAGTATTCATACCATCGTTTTGAGAATGAATGAAGCAAATTCATCGAGTATATGAGTTGAGAGAGCGCAAAATTTTTTGAAAAAAATGCCATCCAAAAGCTGACATTTTTTATTTTTTACATCAATTAGTGTTGAAAGACGAATTCCTCAACGCCCGAGGGCTAAGATTTGAAAATACCCCATTTACACCGCTCAAAAAGATCTGAAAAAATTCTGAGAGGTGTGAAATACATTAAAAAATTTCGAAAAAAAAATTTTTCTGTCTATCTCAAAATTTTGTCTCCTAAAGCGATTTGAAATTTTCAAAGTCCAATTCCAGGTCATTAAAGAGGTCGAAAAAATCTGAAAAAAGGCTCTAGTGCAATAAGGGGGTCATTTGGCCTCAAGTGGAACTTTGTAAAAATTTTTATGCCATTCGATTTGGATTGGTAGAAGATGATTTTAGAGCGCATGAGCGAATTTTCATCTCACCCCTGGGGGGCTGGGGGCCCAAAATACGTGATTTTAAAGCTAAAAACTTCTAAAAATTCTCTCTCCGCGAGTTTTCAACCGATTTTTTTCAAACTTGGCACAAAGGTAGAGGTACTAGAGGGGAGTGCTCTGAAATTTTTTCAGATTTTTTCGACCACTTTAATGACCTTGAATTTGACTTTGAAAATTTCAAATCGCCCTGGGGAGCACAGCTTTGGAGCTGTCTCAAAAATTTTTTCAAATTAAAATTTCCCAATGTATTTTACACTCTTGAGAATTTTTTCAGATTTTTTCACGTGGTGGAAAGTGGTCAAACATCAAAAAAACTGGTGTAATTCATCATTTTTTTTGCTTAAAATCAGTGTTTTCCATCAATTTCTCATTTTTTATAGTTTCTTGCTAAAAATATTATTATTCACTCACCGTGTCCCATTTCGACCTTTATTCATTAATTTCTTACGACTACCTATGATGTTTTGAGCGAATTTAATGCTTACACCATTGCAGTACTCCGATGTAGTCCCTGCGGTTAGCTCAGGCATACTGCACTTTTTGAACACGAGTTGAAACGTGTTTTTTCTATTAGTATGTGACCCACAGGAAAATTTTTAAGAAGTAAAGTCATTAAAAATTTCTTTTATGGGGTGAGCGTGGGGGAGTTTTGGGAGAGGGTTAACCCCGATTTTTCCACAAAAAAGGGTCGGGGTAAGTTTGATGTCATTTTCATATAATTCGACCCCCTTGAACTCTATTCTGCGATTAGTTTTCCGATCAAAAGCGTAGAATCCGCTTAATCGTACAATTTGTATTGCGAAAAGTGGCCGATTTTGAGAAAAAAAGAGGTAAAATTGTGATTGTTTTCATTAGAATTTGAAACCAGTTTGTAATAGAATCCAAACCTTCTGAATTCGAATTTGTTGTTGGTTTCCAGATAGAAAGTGAAATACCCTCTTGATTGTCGATTTTTGGAGCCGAAAAACAGCAGTTTGATGTTTGACCACTTTCCACCACGTGAAAAAATCTGAAAAAATTCTCAAAAGTGTAAAATACATTGGGAAATTTTAATTTGAAAAAATTTTTGAGACAGCTCCAAAGCTGTGCTCCCCAGGGCGATTTGAAATTTTCAAAGTCAAATTCAAGGTCATTAAAGTGGTCGAAAAAATCTGAAAAAATTTCAGAGCACTCCCCTCTAGTACCTCTACCTTTGTGCCAAGTTTGAGAAAAATCGGTTGAAAACTCGCAGAGAGAGAATTTTTAGAAGTTTTTAGCTTTAAAATCACGTATTTTGGGCCCCCAGCCCCCCAGGGGTGAGATAAAAATTCGCTCATGCTCTCTAAAATCATCTTCTACCAATCCAAATCGAATTGCATAAAAATTTTTACAAAGTTCCACTTGAGGCCAAATGACCCCCTTATTGCACTTGGAGCCTTTCAGGATACTCCCCTCGAGTACCTCTAGCCACGTGCCAAATTTGAAAAAATCAGTTGAAAACTTACGGAGATAGAATTTTTAGCTTGGAAATCACGTATTTCAGGGCCAAGTTCCACCCGAGGCCAAATGACCTCGCTTACCACACCAGAGCCTTTGTCGAATTTTTGAGAAAATGTGCATGAGGTGGACCAACCCATTCCTCCTCTATTGTTTGGTCACTGCTTATGGCGAAATTCGCTCAAGATAAGGTGGACAAAACATTTTAAAATCAACGAAATTCTGTCTTGAAGAAGGGACCAGGAAAAATGTTTAAATAATAAAATTTAAGATGTGAAAGAAATTTGCAAAAAAAAATGAATTCGTCATTTTCCCAGTTTAATGAGTTTTTAGTTCATAAATAGGTATAAAAAATTGTCAGAAAATGTCAAAATCTGGTCGCTGAAATTTGATCTACCTTCCATGGATTGACCTCCGGAACTATAACTTATCCATGTAAAAAATTCAATTTCAGCGGAATATTCTCGATTTTTTGTTCTTCCGATAAGTCGACGAAATTTTGATAAATGGGAGTAGTTAACTTAGGTACCTACGTGGGTATGTGCCGATGGCATTAACACCACGATTGTTTTTAGTCTGCCATTCAAGTGCGGCAATCAGCTATAGTTGTATCGCATCGTACAGGTACACGTAGTACACACATCATAATAGATGGTAATTAGTCGTCGGGCGGGATGGAAATATTTTGTTGGCCTTATTCATCTAACAAAATGACCAAATATAGAATAGAGTCGAGTACATTGGTACATATGTATAAGTAAGTATACGTACCTACCTGTATCCATGGATGAGCGTATATATGCAGATGTAGATGTACACTACCGGTACCTACACCTGTACATAAGTATATAGGTGTATATGTGTAGGTAATATGTATGTAGTACACGTACGCGTACCTGTACCCGTACAAAACAGACTAATTGCGCGACGCGACGCTGATAATGCCACATTCTCATATTCATACTTTACCATACCCCCTGCCTCTGTCCATCTAACCAGTTGAAACCGTGAAATGAACGAATACGAATATGCATCCTTCCTCCATGGTTTACCTAAGTCTCAACTATTGAATAATTTTTCCAACTTTCCAAATTCCAAAACTTCTTAAAAGTAATTTTTGCAGTTCTTTGGTCCATTTTTTTGGTGGTGAAATTTCAGTCTTTCATTTTGGAAATTGACCCAACACCAATAAAAAGTCAGAACAATACTTAACCCTCCTCCCACAGAATTTTAAGCTGACCTTTTTCCGAGAACGATGCTCATTTGAAATAAAATTTGAGCTGAAAAAAAAAACAAGCCTTGCTACCATTAAATTTTTCAATAATTTTTGACGTAGGTATCTGAAACGAGGCAGGAATTCTCCCACTCACTCCCCTTGTATTTGTTTACTATTCTTCAACGGATCGGATACCAGCATGTTTTTGCTTTCAAACTGTTTTTGTTTTACGACTCGGTATAGTAAATCGTAATAATTATGCTCATTGTTTTGGAATAATGTGATTCATACGATTTTCCCTTTTTCTACAAGGTTTCGTAACAGAATTTCGCAATGAAAGAGCAGGACTTCGGGAGGTTATTTTTCAAACATTTTATGACTTTTTTAGAATAGGTGGAGAGAAAGCTAAATTACAAAAGAAGCAATTCCAAAATTCTAAACAGCTCTCCTGTTTAGAATTTAAAAAAATTGAAAGTTTCAAGTTTGATTGGAAAAAAATATAGAAAAATCAGGAAATTTTGACATTTTTGATAAAAAAGCAGGACATCAGAACGCACAAACCAAAAACTGGACAAAAGCAGAACTTTCAGGACTGTTGGACACTTTTTTTCAAAATAGACCTCGATGAAATTTTGAAGTTTGAAAATCATTACTTATATCGAACACCTCTTATTACGGGTTGAAAATTTTTCGAGTCAATTATATGACTTTTTATCTGAATTTCACTTGAAAATTGAGAATTTTAAAAATTTTCTCTCCACTTTGGTCTGCGAAAAGATGCTATAATTTGGCACCAATTCGACTCATCAGTTTTTTTAAAATTAGAGTGGGCCAAAATATGCTTTCAAATGAGATTTTCTGGAAGTGTCGACTCGAAATCAAAAGGGAACTCTACGTCTTTTTCCGGAGACTGTTTGTTTTAATTTGAAAAAATCTACTCAGTAAGTATATGGAAGTATTTTTGACAGGTTCAAGGCTATAGTTCTTATCATCTCATGCTGCTTGAAGAGCTGATGTAAAAAATTTAAAAAAGAGTTTTGTGGATACAGATTTGCACGGTAAATGCACGCAATGGACACCAAACTCGAAAATGTTCAATTTTACGCAGATATTTTTGTGAAGATAGAAGTTGTTTTCTTTATCAATGTTTGAAAAATGATAAATAATTTTATTTTCTTGGTTTCTGGTTTAATTTCCCTTAAAATTTTAATTTCATTTTTTGCTACTCTAGAATTTTTTACGATCTATTTTTTTCACTTACCTACTTCGGAAATTTTCTAGCTTAAATAATTATTCTCGATTGTTTTCTTTTCAACTTATTTTTTATTGGCTCTAATTTTTTCGAAAATTCAAAATTTTTCATATTTAAAATTTTTATTATTTTCTAGAATATTTTTTCTGTTGCAATAATCTTCAAGTTCACATTTTCATTTTTTTCTCAAATTATTTCATTTTTCATTACTTACTTTTTTCTGAAATTTAATTCTTTACGAAAATTCAAATTTTTTCCACGTTGATCTTATACCTATTCATATTTTTACTAATTCCAAAAAAAAGTCATGAAAGTTCTAATTTTTTTTCTTTAAAAATTTTCAAGGTCAAATTCCCTTACTTTTCTCAAATTTTAGAAAATTTTTCAAGTTATTCTCTCAAATCTTTTCAACTCCACTACTCCACAATTTTTCTCAACTCGAAATGACGTCGAAGAAAGAAATGAGATAATTAATAATTCAATTGTCGAATTATCATTTTCTTGTATAGTTTTTCTAATCCAAAAATCTTCAAGTTCACATTTTCATTTTTTTTCACAAATTGTTTGATCTTTCATTATTTTTTTCTGAAATTTAATTCTTTACGAAAATTCAAATTTTTTCCACGTTGATCTTATACCTATTCATATTTTTACTAATTCCAAAAAAAAAAATAATGAAAGTTCTAATTTTCTTTTTCTTTACAAATTTTCAAGCTCAAATTTCCTTACTTTTCTCAAATTTTAGAAAAATTTTCAAGTTATTCTCTCAAATCTTTTCAACTCCACTACTCCACAATTTTTCTCAACTCGAAAAGACGTCGAAGAAAGAAATGAGATGATTAATAATTCAATTGTCGAATTATCATTTTCCTGAATAGTTTTTCCAATCCAAAACTCTTCAAGCTCACATTCTCATTTTTTTCTCAAATTGTTTCATTTTTCATTACTTTTTTCAGAAATGTAAGTCTTAAAGAAAATTCGAATTTTTCAACTCTGATTCTATGTTCATATTTTCACAATTTTCTCAAAAAAATTCATCAAGGTTCCAATCTTTTTCTTTAAAATTTCCAACCCCAAATTTTCTTAATTTCATTAAATTTTTTAAAAAATTCCCAAACATTTTCTCACATCTTTTTAGCTCCTTAATTTTTCCCAACTCGAAAAGACGTCGGAGAAAGGAATGAGAGAATTGGTAATCCAATCACACAATTGACATTTTTTTTACATCTGGTCTAGATGAAAAAAATTCCAATCGTTGAGAACATTTGAACTTGGAAAAAATTACTTGACTGAACAATTTGAGAAAATTTGTGAAACAAAGGATTTTGTGATAAACACGCAGAGTTGGCCAGAGTCTGTTCTCAAATGACTCTCAGACTCGAGAACGATTCGGAATGAGACATCGAGTCTTTATTTCTCAGGGAATCGTTGATGTTTGACTTGAAGACCTGTTTTGAACTAGGTACTCAAACATATACGAGTCTTTTTTGCGAGTCCAGATCTATTTTTAAAATTGTTATTCTATTTTCTTATATTTGTAGGTATCTACGACTCTATTTTCACATTTTGATCTTCAATGATTCAATTCGTGCTTCGGTCATTCTAATTTATGCAGATCTGTGTAGAGAAGGCTAAAAGGGGTGAGATTTCTTCTCGGACCCGCTACGACTAAAAAATATAAAAATTATGTGTTTTTACTGCGAGAGCTCACAAAACAAAAAATTTTACTTGACCACGACGCGACGTATATCGAAGTTCAAAGACCAAAAATCTTTTAATTTTTTTAATTCTAATGTTAAATAAATTATTTAGTAAAATATCACAGATTCATTTCCTACATTACAAAATTTGCTAATAAATTTGTAAAATTTGCTAATAAATTTGTAAAATTTACTAATAAATTTGTAAAATTTACTAATAAATTTGTAAAATTTACTAATAAATTTGTAAAATTTACTGAAATTTTGATAGTTTTTCAATGGATTCAAAGGTATTTTTTTAATTGGATGAACCAGTGAAAAATTACTGAAGTTTTGATAGTTTTTCAATTGATTCAAAGATTTTTTTACTGAATGAATCAGTGAAGTTTTATTGATTTGGTAGTAACTCAATTCCGCCTACATCAATCAGTCAGTTTTAACTGCAAACCAGTGAAAATTCACTGAACAACATTTAGGTACAGTAGAAAAAACACAAGTTGAATCCGTTAAATGAAAAAAAAATTACTACTGAATCAGTGAAAAATTACTGCAATTTTGGTAATTTTCTAACTAATCCGATTTTTTTTTCAACTGGATGAATCAGTAAAATTAAATTTTTTCAGTGAATTTGGCATTAACATGATTCAGACGATTTCATTCAGTCATTTTCACTCAATTCTGACTTCAAACCAGTAAAATTCGACGAGTACATTTTTTCCCCGATGCCCTGATTTTCTCTGCACGTCCATGAATCTATGCTTAGTATATAAGTGGTCAGATAAAAAAGATAAAATAAGCAATTCCCCATTCAAAAATTTCAAAAATTTTCAAATTTTGTGATTATAGCAAAATTTTGCCATAAAAAAATCTTTCAAATTTCCAGAATTCATCTACATAATTTAGAATATGTATGTACATCGAAAATTATTATTCACGAAGTGTCACTGATTTTTCAAGGGAACCCTGTAGGCAATTAGAGATTTGAAAATCTAGACTCATTACAGACTGGGCCTATTTAATGAAAGACTCACGTTTCAACTCCCAATCACAGTTTTCAAAAACTCTTGCATCAAGACCCAAAGTAGCAAAAATCACAGACTCCGGCAACCCTGGACGTATTCGAGGCACTCGTAATACACAGGTAAGTATACGTAATATTAACACTCGCAGTTACATAGTCATTTATCGCTTAAGTGAAAGTGTTTAAGGCGTAAAAAGCGAAACGCGGGTACCTGTATAATGTCACCGTGTGCGTGCAATTTTTGTCAAATTTTTACATTCGATCGCATACTCAAACTTAGTTAAACCTAATCACGCGTGTATTCCCACTGTCCCACCTTACCGGACTCCCACCGCATACCAAGTATCCACCTACCTATCCTCTACTTTTGTATCTGCAGACTTACCTATACGTCTAGTTTTACGTATTTTACTTATATGTGCGGTATGTCTCATACGCTTGCTAAATGCCTATGCTTAATTTACACATTCATAGCTAAACCTGCCTATTCTGCCGCCATCCATCAGAGTCCAGATTTCCCTTTAATGTTCGAGTGTTCGGTGCGTCTGCGGGTCTGAGTACTCGTTTTCGTTTGGAATTCGTTATACTCTTCCTTCGACAAGAACCAAATGTAGCCCGCAAAACCGTGTTTCTCGTTTGGTGATGGTTTCGATTTGCGTACCGATTTGCGGGCATTTTTGTTGAGAGCTTGCGCGAGCGGCATCGGTGTGCGTTGTTCGCGTTGCGTTTGCGTAATTTTACGAGGAATGCATAAATTTCATCCGCCGCCGCCGCCAAATAACGCCGCCATTTATTTATTATTTGTGGGCCTGATCTCGAATGTACGTTTGGGTAAGTGTTGCTTGTTTACTTATTTTCTGACTGGAATGTGGAATGAAATGGATTCAGGAGGTAAAATTTATGAATTTAGATACCTCATTCGATAAAATTGAAAAATTTTCAATTTTAGTCACACTTCGCCTTTTTAAGGGTCTATTTTGCATTTAAAGTTGAAATGATTCGAAAAATTGATCCAGGGGGTTAAATTACATAAATTTCGATACTTCATTCAATAAAGTTGAAAATTTTTCAATTTTGGGGGCACCACCACAACTTTAGAGGGTTAGATTTTTGGGGTTGGGATCAAAATAATTTCAAAAATGGGATTCAGGAGCTTTGAAAACCTTTTCACAATCACTTTAAAAATATTTTCTAATAAATTTTTTGGATCATTTTTTTGCTTTTTTGCTGTGATTTGCACTTTAATTGAGCCTACTCTCCTGGGGATCGAAAAAATTGTAAAAAATCTTTTCCTACTAAAATTTTTTTTGAGGAATTGAATGCCTCAAAACAAGAGAAAGCCGATATTTTGCTCTTATTTTTAATGAACTACAATTTTTTGAAAACAGAATTGTAATGGAAGGAGGGGTTTAAAAAATCAAAGGAAAAATTTTGTTTAGTATTTTTCACGTCTATCCCTCATCTAGAAGTGTCTTCTTTTTCTTTAAATTGTCGCCATCTTTCAAATATAAAACGTGAGGTAGAGTGTATCGAATCAAGGTTGTAATTGATCCAGGAGAAGTAGATAAAAAATATGTTTTTTGGGGAGGAGGGGGGACTCAATCCCATGCTTGTGAGGTTTTTTATTATATTTTCTATACAGAAGAATTTTTTCGAAGAGGAGGGCATCTTAAGGAAAAAATTTGTTAAAAATCGTAAAGTTGTCAATTTTGAGGGCTCTTAGCTCCAATCCTTTTCAGATAGGGTTCTGAAATTTTTTATGAAAGGGTTTCAATTCAAAAGGTACCACATCGATGAATTTGGTCAAAATTCAAAAATATTTTCTCAATCCCCCCTACAGTATTTAGGTACCTAGATTACATCACATACGACGACGAGTAGTGTTGATTACGTTTTATATCCAGTTACAGGTGAATTTTGCTCGAACGCGGTTCCTTCGACTTTTGCAAAGGTACCGTCCATGGTACCGAAAACCATTAACGAACCTATTTTGCTATACGCTACCGTTCCGGGTACAGCCATCACGGCTGAATGTTATAACAGGTAACTGCAACAGCACAGGCGCACCTTCAGCCATATTAACCCTCCCTGCTTCTCTTTCTCCCCCCCCCCCTCACGAAAAAAATGAAAAATTTTATTTTTTGAAACTTTCAACGTGTCAAAAAAATGAGAAAATGTTCACCAATTCTTTTCAAAATCGCATCGTCAATTCCTCACTAAGTAATTGTTTTTTTTTCAAGTCCAAATATTTTCATAAATTTTCATCATGTTCGAAAATACCTTCTCAATTTTTCCAATCTTAACGTTTTCCCCAGAATTTTTCCAAATTCCAAAAATTTTTCCCAGCTTTGTTTCAAACTCCGAACATTTTTCCCAAAAATTTTTCAAACTCTAAAATTATAAAAAGATAACATTTTGTTCTCCTCCATAGTAAATTTTTTCAACTTTGAAATTTTTTCTCACAATTTTATCCAAACTGATTTTTTTCTCAATCATTTCTAAGTCTTCAATTTTTCAAATTTTTTTGTCCTCATTTAACCATAAATTTCATTAACTTGGAAATTTTTTCTCAAGATTTAACCCAATTTGAAAACTTTTTCTAAGATTTTTTCTACTTTATCTCAATTTTTTAACCTTGAAATTTTTTAAACTACTTCTTTCCTAAAACTTTCTTCTAACTCAACGAATTTTTCTACATTTTTTCCAGCCCTAAATTCTTCTCAATTTTTTCAGCTTCAAAATTTTTTTCTGTTCTTCTATAGTACCAAATACGTACGCAGAGTCTTGTCATAAAATTAAGAAAAGTGGTTCATCCAAAGTGTTGAAATTTTTTCGGAAAAGTTGAAGAAAAATTGTAGAGTTGAGCAAAAAGGTCTGAAGATTGTTATTTACTACTTCGTTTCAAAAAGTTAGGAAAAAAATTTAGGATTAACAGCAAACAAATATTTTGGAGTTGAAAAAATTTTTTTAAAGAAGTGATTTCAGAGCTGGAAAAAATATTTTATGATACAAATTATTGAATTTTCGATACATATAGAGCAATTCAGAAGGGGGGGGGGGGGTCAAAAAATCTATGTGGGGAGTATTAACATCAGGAATACTATCTAGGGCCACTTTTGATCCAATCTGGATCGAAGGCCGATTTCCTCATTTCATAGAGCAAAACCTTTTCATACAGTTGAATAGAATTATTAATTGATCATGGCTTACAAAATTTGGTCTATTTTTCAAAACTAAAACTAGTTTTAGAAATTGAGACATTTTTTAAACTCGGACAAATTTCCTGAAAATGGATGATTTTTCAAAAGTCAAGTTTTCAAAAATTGGCCAATTTTACAATTTTCCTAGAACTTGTTCATTTTTCTAAAAATTGAATAATCTTTTAAAAATTGGAGATTTTTCCAAAAATTGGAGATTTTTCCAAAAATTGGGGATTTTTCCAAAAATTGGAGATTTTTCCAAAAATTGGAGATTTTTCCAAAAATTTGACGAATTCCCAAAACAAAGACGGTTTTTCAAAACCAGGAAAATTCTTCCATTTCAAAAGTTGGAAATTTTTCAAAATTTGGATAATTTATCAAAAAGTGAACAATTTTTCACATTTAGACAAATTCCAAAAAATCTGCTGATTTTCCATAAATTACACGATTTTGCAACCACCGGACTTGCGTTCCGAAGATAGGGTCGATTTTCTAAAACAGACAATATTTTTCAAAACTCGAACCATTTAAAAAAAATTGTAATTGGATTGAGATATGTAGATGTTTCAAAAAACGATAAATTCACGGTTGCAGATGCCAATCTTCGGAAGACTGCGTCGGATTCATTGTCGACTATATGAGAGCTTCTTGTTTTCGAGTACCTCAGTCTGAGTCAACCGTTACCGAACTGGTGCCTGCCAAAAGCAGCAGCTATTTTATAAAAATCTGCATCCAAGGTTGGTATATAGGTACTTGGGTAGACGGACTTACGTAAAGTCCATCTATCTACTTAGGATTTGCTGTGGACCTGTTTTTGCCCCTTGACCCTTTACTGATCGACTGTTTCAGTTCCTGCGGAATGCTCCAAGAAAGCCTGGCCCATCGAGTTCTCTCCCAATTCAGAGTTGGTCGGTTACCAACAGCACGTAATACCGAACGTCGCAGACCGATTGCAATGCGCTCAGTTATGTTTGACCGGTGCGACGCAATTTCGTTACGCAACACGAAATACGCCTTGCTATTCGGCTCAGTACCAACATTGGTCTAAAACCTGCACACTAAGCTCGGAAAATCGTCGATCTAGGCCCGAAGCATTCGCACCCAGTGTTCAAGATGGAATCGATTATATCGAAAATCTCTGCGTCTCCTCTGGTCCCAATATTCCTACTTGTTGGCACGAACCAATTCTCAATTATTCGCTGGTTGAAGTTGATTTACAAATATTCGATATTGGTCCAAATCAGGTGAGAAAGATATAAATATCTACTCTCTCAATTACAAATCAGTGAAAATTATCGAAAATCACTGAGAAACAGTCAGAATTGCAGCACAGGAGAAAATTAGTGAAATTTTTTTCACTGAAAACAAATCAGTGAAAGAAAATCACTGGAAATCAGTGAAAATTCACTGAAAACTCAGTGATATTTATGAAATTCACTGAAAAATCTGTGAAATTCTTTGAATGATCAGTGAAAAATCACTGAAAATCAGTGAATTTCACTGATTTTTCCTGTGCTGCAATTCTGACTGTTTATCAGTGATTTTTCACTGATTCGGAATAAGAGAGTATTTACCCTTTTCCACCGACTTGTGTATGCATATAAATGAAGGTGCAAATACCAATGGGAATAGGTAAATTCATCGGTAGTCAGGTTAAGGTAATAAGATTTCAACTTTTTTTTCAGTGTCGAGAACGATGCGAAAAAGAAGAATATTTCATTTGTCGAGGATTCACGTACAGATCCAACCCTAATCCGAATCCGAATGCGATTCCTGATAAGAAGATTTGTTATTTGCACAGCGACGACACACTAACCGCTGGCCCGCTGGTACCTTCGTCGTGTTCGACGTACGTTGAAAAATTAACTTGTATCGATCGTGAGTAATCTTCACCAAGTACACGTACTTAGTCCTTACTTACATAGCGTGAAAAATTTTTGCTTTTCATTTTACACCTCGCCGCAGTCAAGATCGAATGTTCCGCCAACAGCATGTCCATCACTTTACACTACAAAGACTTCAGCGGACGTATATTCTCGATCGGCCATTCGGACGAGTGCGGTATTAACGGTAACAACCAAGATCAGACTACGCTCGTATTACCCATACCAAATGATCCGAGAGTCGAGGACAAATGCGGCGTTTTCGTGGCCTATTCCGTCGGCAATGGAAATAGGTAGGTAGGTAAGTAAGTAAGAAACTCGGCGAAGTAACTATACTTCCTATTGTACTTACATAGATAAATATGATACCTCGTAAGACCCTTGTTCACAATACATATTCATAGGTAATTTTGAAAAATAGGGAATCGTGATGTTACACATTTTCACAATTCTACAAATTGGGGTGAGGGTATGCCAATTTAAAAAATTATTTCATTACCCATGCCAATATAAGGAAGTCATTCAATATGGTGGAGGAGAGGATGGAAGAGAAAGTCATTCCAATTTCAGTGGGCATACAAAAAAAATATTTTGAATACCTAATCCATTTTCAAAAAAAAAACAACAACAAAAAAGGTTCGTTTGACCCTGCTACTCTAAATTGTCAACGAGGAGTTGCTCTTCAGGGATATACCCTCACCGCGCTCCTGACGGGTTCTGCGCCAGGAGACATTCAAAAAGTGACAATTATCAAGAATGAAAAATAATCTATAATTACTATATTATTCATTCAAAATTGGACAAATTTGCACTTGGAAACTTTTTCTTGTCCACCAATTAAAATTTTTTTGATTGACTGAAAAATAATTCTGCGCCAGGAGGAGCTGGAAAAGATAAAATAACTGAAATTACAATTATTTTGATATCTTTTTGATTTTAAATTGGTTAAATTTCCAATTATTTTCACTTTTTAGTGTATCGATTAAAATTTTCTTCCTTATTAAATGGATACGGTTCTGCGCCAGGAGGCGTTAAAAAGATTCAAAAGACAAAAACTGTAATTTTTCTGTGGCCGTTTAGATTTAAAATTGGTCAACCCTGAATTTTTGTCATTTTTTAAGCCTATTGATCAAATTGTTATTTCTATTGAATGGATGGGGTTCTGCGCCAGGAGGCGTTTAAAAATGCAATTGACAAAAGTTCTAATTCTCCTGGCGCCATTTTGATTTTAAATTTATCAAATCCTCATTTATTGTCACTTTTTAGTGCATGGATCTAAGTATTGATTTCTATTCAATGGATGAGATTCTGCGCCAGGAGGCGATTCAAAAAATGCAATTGACTAAACATGGAACTCTCCTAGTGTCATTCTGATTTCAAATTGGTCAACTTTGAATTTTTGTCAATTTTTAGCCTATTGACCAAAATATTGACCACCATTCAACGGAAGAGGTTCTGCGCCAGGAGGCGCTTGAAAATGCAATTAACTGAAGTCTCAGTTCTCCTGGTGTCATTTTAATTTCAAATTCGTCAAATCTGTATTTATTGTCACTTTTTGATGCGTTGATGGAAGCATTAATTTCCATTCAATTGATGGGATTCTGCGCCAGGAGGCGCTTAAAAATGCAATTGACGAAAGTTGCAATTCTCCTGGTGCCATTTCGATTTTAAATCTGTCAAATCCTCATTTATTGTCACTTTTTAGTGCATGGATCGAAGTATTGATTTCTATTCAACGAATCTCCCAGTGCCATTCTGATTTCAAATTGGTCAACTTTGAATTTTAGTCATTTTCCAGCCTATTGACCAGAATATCGACCAACATTCAACGGATGAGGTTCTGCGCCAGGAGGCGTTTGAGAATGCAAGTGACTCATGTCACGGTTCTCCTGGTGTCATTTTAATTTCAAATTCGTCAAATCTGCATTTATTGCCACTTTTTAGTGCGTGTATGGAAGTATTAATTTCCATTCAATAAATGGGTTCTGCGCCAGGAGGCGCTTAAAAATGCGATTGACTCGAGTCACAGTTCTCCTGGTGCCATTTTGATTTTAAATTTGTCAAATCCTCATTTATTGTCACTTTTTAGTGAATTGATCGAAGTATTGAATTAGAATCGCATGGATGAAGTTCTGCGCCAGGAGGCGATTCAAAAAATACAATTGACAAAAATTACAACTCTCCTAGTGCCATTCTGATTACAAATTGGTCAACTTTGAATTTTTGTCATTTTTTAGCCTATTGGCCAGAATATTGACCACCATTCAACAGAAGAGGTTCTGCGCCAGGAGGAGCTTGAAAATACAATTGACTGAAGTCACAGTTCTCCTGGTGTCATTTTAATTTCAAATTCGTCAAATTTGCATTTATTGTCAGTTTTAAGTGCCTTGATGGAAGTATTAATTTCCATTCAATTGGTGGGGTTCTGCGCCAGGAGGCGCTTAAAAATACAATTGACAAAAGTTGCAATTCTTCTGGTGCCATTTTGATTTTAAATATGTCAAATCCTCATTTATTGCCACTTTTTAGTGAATTGATCGAAGTATTGAATTAGAATCGCATGGATGAAGTTCTGCGCCAGGAGGCGATTCAAAAAATACAATTGACAAAAATTACAACTCTCCTAGTGCCATTCTGATTACAAATTGGTCAACTTTGAATTTTTGTCATTTTTTAGCCTATTGGCCAGAATATTGACCACCATTCAACAGAAGAGGTTCTGCGCCAGGAGGAGCTTGAAAATACAATTGACTGAAGTCACAGTTCTCCTGGTGTCATTTTAATTTCAAATTCGTCAAATTTGCATTTATTGTCAGTTTTAAGTGCCTTGATGGAAGTATTAATTTCCATTCAATTGGTGGGGTTCTGCGCCAGGAGGCGCTTAAAAATGCAATTGACTCGAGTCACAGTCCTCCTGGTGCCATTTTTATTTTAAATCTGTCAAATCCTCATTTATTATCACTTATTGGTGCATTTATCGAAGTATTGAATTAGAATTCCATGGATGAGGTTCTGCGCCAGGAGGCGATTCAAAAAATGCAGTTGACTAAACTTAGAGCTCTCCTAGTGTCATTCTGATTTCAAATTGATAAACTTTGAATTTTTGTCAATTTTTAGATTATTGACCAGAATATTGACCACCATTCAACGGAAGAGGTTCTGCGCCAGGAGGTGTTTAAAAATGCGATTGGCTCGAGTCATAGTTCTCCTGTCATTTTAATTTTAAATTCGTCAAATCTGCATTCAATGTCAGTTTTTAGTGCGTTGATGGAAGTATTCATTTCCATTCAATAGATGAGGTTCTGCGCCAGGAGGCAACAAAATTTACAATTCTTCTGGAGCCATTTTAATTTTGAATTGATTAAATTTGAATTTTTTCTCATTTTTTAGCCTATTGACCAGAATATGATTAACCTCTAATGAACAGGCGGGGTTCGCATTTCAAAAAAATGCAATTGACAAAAATTAAAATTCTCCTGGTGCCAATTAGATTATATTGCTCAAATTTGCATTTGTTGTCGTTTTTTAATCTATTGATCGTATAATCATGTATTGTTGAATAAAAATATTCTGCGCCAGGAGGATTTCAAAAAAATGCCAATACCGAAGATTTCAATTCTGTGATTGCTACTTCCATCTGAAATATGACGAATACGGACTTTGTCATTTTCTAGTCCCAAAAACTTTTTTTTTTTAAATAGAAAGGGTTGGTGGTCTCTTCAAGTCAACATGGAGGGTCCTTTGCCTCACCAAAAGCTTTTAGCTTCAATAGCCGCATTTTCAAACAATTTTTAGTATTTTAATTTTTTTTAAAATAACACACAGGGAAACTAAGCGTTTTCAAAGGAACGCTATACATTTGAAAGACTGCATAATTATACTTCAAGAAATCGCTGCTCTATACCTTCATATGTGACCCGATGCAAAAAAAA
This sequence comes from Pseudococcus viburni, assembly GCA_033439095.1. Taxonomy (NCBI): domain Eukaryota; kingdom Metazoa; phylum Arthropoda; class Insecta; order Hemiptera; family Pseudococcidae; genus Pseudococcus; species Pseudococcus viburni. Next base: position 327,358 of record JAVBJF010000311.1, read on the forward strand.
AGGTGTTAGTGTCCACAAATCTTTTTTTTTTCTTTTTAAATATAGGATTTAGAAATACTACTGAATTTTCTATTAATAAAAGGAAAAGATTTTTGGACACTAACAGTAAAATTAATAGTATCCATAGCACAAGCATACGTTTGTACGCTGAGCAGTACAACAGTTTCCTGTTTCGAGTTTCAACGCACTTGCATTTGAAATTACCTACGTATCAGCCTACCTCCACGATAAAAAATGTGTTGTAAATATTTTCGTACAGGAAATTGGCCAACGCCGTTGTCGCAGTCCAAAGACATCCTATCATTCAAACGTTAGGAGATAGAGTGGTGAAAGTTACATGTATCGCCGAAGATGGTACGAACAGGTTGCCGAGGCCGCTGTTCAACAAAATTACTTTGGACGCTAGTTTTGGCGTAGCCGAACCACCGTGAGTTTATTTCATCAAACTCAAAAATATTTACCAAGAACCTAGCATATATGTCTGTAATCTGTACCTAATTCATAATATCCGAATAGCCTATTAATTAAATTAGTACCACGGCGGATCGAAAAAACTTGACCTTCCAGAGAACTACCATCTGATCCTGCAAGGGATTTAAATTTTTCGAAAATTAACAAAAACTCAATGTAGCAAAATATTTCAGAAATTTCTAAATTAATCTATCTATACCAAAAAGAACTTTTTTTGAAAAATTTAAGTGAAGTATAATGCATAGATTTTTCTGAAAAATTGTGTTTTTTGATCAAAATAGCCATTAAATAAGCTCTAAAATTGATTTTCCATCAATTTTGATTTTTTTTTGAATTTCCCAAAAGAAATGCATTGAATTTTTGACAGCTTGCAAAGAGGTTAAAGAAAATAAATAAATTTTTAAAATTCATTCGCAAAAATAAAATCAACTTGGCGGAGGCTTTATGACGAGAAACGCCAGAGCTATCTACCGTTTATCGCTGAAAAAAATCTGTTAGAGTAGACCACGTAGCGAATTATGATTATATGTAGTTCTCATTTACGGCGAAACCGTTATGCAACTTTATTAACGCGAATGGAAGAAATCGCTCAATACATCGCAGGAGTAAAAAAAAGTCGATCGAGCTCGTAAAAATGAAATCAATTTTTTCGAATGCTTTCTGCTGCTGTCTAAAACGTCAGATCATCTCATATTTTATCGCTGCTGAAAAAACCGTTTCAAAGTACAAAATTTGCTATCTATATCCATCAGTTAAGGTTATCACCTCTTTTCAAAAAGCCAATTTAAAACAATGTCCTTTTATCAATAGGTAAAATATTCAAAGGGTATCATCCTTAAATTTTTTGATTTCAAGAAAAAAGTTGAGTTGAATTTCTCAAAATATAATAAACGATATGGATCGCAAATTTTATGCGGTAAAACATCATTTTTCAAATTTTTTCGTTAAAAAACTTTAAATAATGTTTGAAATACGAAAAAAAAACGAGCAATCTGCAGCTTTTCAACCCCCTTGCAGGAGCATAAAAGTGATTTCGATCGAGCCAACTCCAGTTCAAATGATCTAAAAACTCGAATCGTATCTTCCAAGTACCATTTCAGAACTGAATAAAGTTTCGAGGTGTTTTGATTGAAAACCCTAGATTTTTTCGAAAATTTCTCCACTTTGAAGACTTTTAGCTCTCGCAGAATTCCAGTTTGAGCTGGGGGACTTAAATTTTTTCTAAGAGGTCTTCCATTTAAAGTTTTTTTCCACTCAAATTTTCATCCAAATCCAAGATGTTTTTTTTTTTCAATCCACCTTCGCGAATACATTCCCTAGATACCTAATACCTACCTAAATGCCGTTCAATTCCAGAGTACAAACGGCGATTACTCACGAAGAATCTGAAATTACCAGCGTTTCACCGATCGCTCGTTTGCGCGTATTGGATTTATCCAAGGGAGGTACAGAGGCAGCAGAAACAATGTTAGGAGAAGAATTGGAACTAAGAATTGATATACATCCTCCGTTCAGTACGACCACTCATGAATTACCTACCCAAGTTCACGTAGATCTACACCTTATAGGCTTACCTGAAGCTACTTTGTTTTATTCCCAGATACTTCGATTTTACGTGCCGGCCATTTGATTGCGAGCTCGGGAGACGGTGGCGAGTCTTTATTACTACTGGATTGGCGTGGCTGTCCTCCAGATCCTGGAACTTTTCCATCGCTGACGCCACGAGGACCGCAAACATTGTTCGCCTTGTTTAAAGCTTTTCGATTCCCATCATCGCCTATACTGCGATTCAGCATTATAATTACAATTTGCGATACAATTTGCCAACCCGTAAGTACCCAGCTATAGCTCTTCATATTCCTAGCTAGGTACACACCAAAGAAGTGGTAACTGGTAACTACCAAAGTAATGCAAAATGTTCAACAAAATTTCATAATAAAAAAGCAAAACTTCAGCATTTTCTAAATATTTCGTGATTTTTCTGAAGAATCAAATTCCAAAGTGGGCTCAATCTAGATTTAAAAAAAAGAGTTATCGACTTCGTGCACAGATAGCGCCAATAGTATGTCATTTAACGAAGCGCTACTTCATTACCCACTCGGGAAGCACGATCCGACAACGTCGCAAAATTTATGTTAGTGGTCCTATTTTAACAATGTGTTATATGGCGCGTATGGTATTTTTCCTTATACCTCAAAATTTTGAGTGAGCACATGGGTGTTTGAGATATGAAAAATTATCTATTCTTCACCGGCTACAACATGGTTTTTTTCCAAAGCTCTATCCTCAACCGATCGAAAGTTATGAAAGTTCAAAGCTCAAAAAATTTCATGTTCGACATTTCAAATTGAAATTGCTCAAAATTTTGAGTGAGAACATGGGTGTTTGAGGCATGAAAAATGATCTACTCGTCACTGGCTACAACCACGTTTTTTTCCAAAGCTCTAGCTCAGACCGATCAAAAGTTGTGAAAGCTCAAAGTTCGAGCATTTTTGGTTGAGCTAGAGCTTCGGGGAAAACGCGGTTGTGGCCACACTGAAAAAACAAATAAATAAATTTTATCCAAAAAAATAATAACGGAACACCGCATTCACAAAATCGGAAAAATTTAATCTGAAAAAACAATATTTATCGCGAAATTGGGCGAAATTTATTTTTATGCAATAAATTTCACCAAATTTCGTGATGAATATTATAATTTTTTTAGATAAAATTTATTTTTTTTGGATAAAATTTTTCATTTTTTGGATAAAATTTATCATTTTTTTTAGCACTTTTTATTTATTTTTCATTTCTCATTTTTTCAGTGCAGTGAAGAGTAGGTAGCTCATTTTGTATGTTTCAAACACCCATGTACTCACTCAAAATTTTGAGCAATTTCAATTTGAAATGTCGAACATGAAATTTTTTGAGCTTTGAACTTTTATAACTTTTGATAGATTGAGGAGAGAGCTTTGGAGAAAAAATTATGTTGTAGCCGGCGAAAAGTAGATAATTTTTCATGTCTCAAACACCTATGTGCTCACTCAAAATTTTGAGGTATTAAGGAAAAATACCGTGCGCGTCAAATAACACAACGTTAAAATAGGACTACTAATGCTGCGTTGCCGCATCGTGCTTCCCGATGGCTACTTCAATAAAATTAATATTTTTTTCAATTTCAATGTCCAAAAAAAAAACTGTTTGGACTAAGCCCGCTTTAGAATTCGAGTCTTCATCTATTTTGAGGAGGGGGGGGGGTTGAAAATTTCCTTTGTACACAATTTTTTCTTCTGGATTCATTCCATATCAAGTCGAACCAAACACGAAGTAGGCTCAGGGCGTATTCTAAGAAAATTTTGGAGCTGCACAAACATAGTTTCATTGAGAATTTTTTTACGTTTTATTGCTTCCGAGAGTAAATAGGCCATAACTTTTTTTGGGGGGGAAGCATGAGCCCCCAGTCAAAAAAGAAACACAAAACAAAAATATAATTTTCGACCCTCTAAAAAATTTTCTACCATTACCACTAAGTCATTTTCATTTAACCCTTTCACTTCCAAAAAAACTATATTCCTTAATAACCTCATCCCCTTCCAAAAAAATTTAAAAAAATTGAAAATTTCATTTCAGATCGACAGTAGGTAAGCCCTCTAAAAAATGAGGAATACAAATTTCTTTTGTTTCAAAATAATATAATACAGGCATCATAGCGAAATTTCGAAGAAAAAAAGTGACTTTTTTGAGCAAAAAGTGACCAAAAAGTGACTAAAAAATGACCAAGAAATGACCAGAAAGTAACAAAAAGTAAGTAACCAAAAATTCGATTTTTTCGGGGGAACATTTTTACAGTTTTTTTTGGAAGGAGGGAATATTTTTGAAAAATCATTATCAACTTTTAATTTTTTTCTTCAAGAATTTTAAAAAATAGCAATTTTTACGTAAAAATTTGAATTTTTGCTTGAAAATCCGAAAAAAAGCCATTTGGGAGGAAAAAAGTGATATTTAGTGACCTTTGGATGAAAAGAGTGACTTTTAGAGACCAAAGTCGAAAAAAGTGACAAACACCCTAAAAAAGTGACCTGCTATGATGCCTGAATAATAATTGTTTATGGAAAAGAACAGGGTTCATACCATCATTTCGAGAAAGAATTGTGTGAATTCATCGAGCCCGAACGAAGCGAGGGCGGAAATTTTCTAAAAATAAAGCATCCAGGGCGGCTATTCTTGAAATTCTTTATCCGAGTTATTTTTGCTATTCGTGTTATTTTTTTGACAAGTGGCATTCTTGAAACCCGTTATCGGTTATTCGGCTTTATGTTTCCAATAAATAACGACGATAAAGACCCCAAAAATTCATTTAAAAATTGTTGGCCAGTAAAAAGTGAAGATGAAAACAAATTTCATTGGTCATTTTATCAAAAAATTGGTTTTGACGAATTGATAACGAGCAGCAAAATACGAATTTCAAGAATCGACTTTATTATAGATGCAAATAACGTAAATAGTGATGATTTTTGAATTACGTGAATAACACAAATAACTCGGATAAAGAATTTCAAGAATAGCCGCCCAGAAGCAGAAATTTCTTGATTTTTTTAAAGGAGGCGAAATGTGTATCGGAATTTTTGTAACTGCACAATTTCTTTTTGGAGCTGCACAAAATGTGCGGAGCTGCACGTTAGAATACGCCCTGAGTAGGCTCTTCCGATTTCGCTCAAATTTTTTCACGAGTTCTCCTTGTCTTGAGGGTAGACCATAAAAAAATCAGGATAACCATTTTTGCGGCGAACAAGTTAGGCAATTTTATTAACGCCAATGAAACATCAAAAAAATCGAAAGCCGTATGGTACTGTCTGTCGAATATTTCATGAGAATTTTTGCAGTGGTTCCAGCAGTCAAAAAGTGCTGTAGGCCCAAACCACAGTAAATCCGTTACGTGATCCGATACTGGAAATTACACGGCGTTCTATATCTATGTATCGTAATGTATAGATATAGAACGCCGTGTATTTTTCAGTATCGGATCGCGTAACGGATCTACTGTGAGTTCGGCCGTAGGGTTTTTCTGGGTTTTTCAAATTATCAAAGAAATAACGAATAGATGGCTGGCACCCTATTGACAATTTTGCTAACGTAATACTAGCATTACTAGCATAGCGCTAGCGTAAGTAACCAAATACTCGCGTTACGCTAGCATAAGATTTACTAGCGAAACATTTGCTAGCAAAATGCTAACTTTTCACTAGCACAATTTTTCATAGAAAAAGTACCGTAGCCAAAGACTAGCATAACTCTAGCGTAAGTTAGACTAGCTTTATTTTTGCTAGCAGAATGCTAACTTTTCACTAGCACAATTTTTCATAGAAAAAGTACCGTAGCCAAAGACTAGCATAACTCTAGCGTAAGTTAGACTAGCTTTATTTTTGCTAGCAGAATGCTAGCTTTTCACTAGCGAAGTTTTTAAACAAAAAGTTAGACTAGTCAAATACTAGCATTGCACTAGCATTAATTAAGCTAGCATCGCATTTGCTAGCGAGACGCTAACGTTCGACTACTAGCGGAATTCTAGCGTTTGGTCACTAACAAAATGCTAGATTTTCGCTAGCACCGCACTAGCGTACATTAGGCTAGCATCGCATTCGCTAGCAAGACGCTAACGTTCGACTCCTAGCGAAATTCTAGCGTTTGGTCACTAACAAAATGCTAGATTTTTGCTAGCATCGCATTACCGTACATTAAGCTAGCATGTTATTCGCTAGCGATACGCTAACGTTCGACTACTAGCGAAATTCTAGCGTTTGGTCACTAACAAAATGCTAGATTTTCGCTAGCATCGCACTACCGTACATTAAGCTAGCATGCCATTCGCTAGCGATACGCTAACGTTCGACTACTAGCGAAATTCTAGCGTTGGTCACTAACAAAATGCTAGATTTTTGCTAGCATCGCACTACCGTACATTAAGCTAGCATCCCATTCGCTAGCGATACGCTAACGTTCGACTACTAGCGAAATTCTAGCGTTGGTCACTAACAAAATGCTAGATTTTCGCTAGCATCGCACTACCGTACATTAAGCTAGCATGCCATTCGCTAGCGATACGCTAACGTTCGACTACTAGCGAAATTCTAGCGTTGGTCACTAACAAAATGCTAGATTTTCGCTAGAACCGCACTAGCGTACAGTAGGCTAGCTTCGCATTCGCTAGCGATACGCTAACGTTTGACTACTAGCGAAATACTAGCGTTGGTCACTAACAAAATGCTAGATTTTCGCTAGCATCACACTACCGTACATTAAGCTAGCATCCCATTCGCTAGCGATACGCTAACGTTCGACTACTAGCGAAATTCTAGCGTTGGTCACTAACAAAATGCTAGATTTTCGCTGGCACCGCACTAGCGTACCGCTAACGTTCGACTAATAGCGAAATTCTAGCCTTTGACCTCCAACAAAATACTAGCTTTTCGCTAGTGCATTATAATTTTTTTTACAAAATTTACAGTTTCCTAGTACGTACTACCTAGCACTACACTAGCATAAATTAGACTAGCTTCGCATTCACTCTCTGGTGGCCCAGTTGAATTCTAGAACTTTGCCGGTGGTGAAACGCTAGCATTTTGCTAGCAGATGTGAAGCTAGTTCAATTTATGTTAGTGTAGGGCTAGTATTTGGCTACTGTAAATAATTGTTAGTAAATTGCGCTAGCAATAAGCTAGCACTATGCTAGCAGACATAATGCTAGTCTAACTTAAGCTAGTGCGATGCTAGTATTTGGCTACTGTAACTTTTTGAGAGAAAATTGTGCTAGCGAAACGCTAGCATTTTGCTAGCGAATCTGTAGCTAGCCTGACTTATGCTAGAGTGATGCGAGTGTTTTGTTAGCTATGTTAGGAATGTGTTAGGAATGCTAGTATTTTGCTAGCAAAATTTTCAATAGGGCTAAATCACTAAAGAATATTGTCAAACATTACATAATTTCCAAGTCTTACCCTTAGAACCCCTCACTAACCAAACAGAAAAATATTGCCAAATTTGTAATCTTTATCCTCTTGAAAACATTCATTTTGATAAAAGTTACAAAAATTACGATTATTCCAGGTCTTATCCCACCACTCTCTACATAAGAAACAAATAACGTTATATTCCTCACGGAAATATCGCAATATTAACATTTTTCCAACAGTCACCTCCTCAACCCAATAATGCTTCATTTCTTTGAGACGTTTGAGGAAGAATATTGTCAAATTTGTACTCCACATCCTCGAGAACCTAGGTTTTGGTACATCACAAGAACTCCCATCCCCACCTTTCTTCTCTAAGAAAAAAAATAATTCTGGATTCTTATTCTATGTCCTCAAAAATTTAGATTTTGATATATCACTCAAAAAAATTTAAATATTCAAATGTTTATAAGTCTTACCCCCTCTCCACCCCCACGTGGCGCTTCATCCTTACGAGAAAAACATTTCCAGATTCATATCCTTCACTCACAAAAGTATAGATTCCGATATATCACCAGAGAAAAGTGTGAAATTCAAATTTTTCCAGGCATCCCCTCTCCCCTTCCCCCTCATCACACCCTTAACCTTCATCCCTAAGAGAAAAATATATTCGTTTTCTACGCGCTCAAAAACTTGGATTTTGATATATCAGAAAAAACCTGCAAATTTAAATTTTTCCTGGCCTACCCCCTCCCCTCTCTTATCCTTGGCCCGTAAGAGAAAAATATTATCGAATTCGTTTTCTACGCCCTCGAAAACGTAGATTTTGATATATCACATAAAAAAATTGTTAAATTCAGATTTTTCCAGGCACCACCCCCTCCCCCCCGCTCATCACACCCTAAACCTTCATCCCTCAGAGAAAAATATTGATTTTGTACTCTACACCCTCGAAAACATGGATTTTGATTAATCACACAAAAAAACTGCAAATTTAAATTTTTCCTGGCCTCCTCACCCCCCCCCCCCCTCCACCTCCTCCCTTATCCTTGGTCCGTAAGAGAAAAATATTATCGAATTAGTTTTCTACGCCCTCGAAAACATAGATTTTGATATATAACATAAAAAAATTGTTAAATTCAAATTTCTCCAGGCACCACCCCCCCACCCTCCCCTGCATCCAACCCTAAGCTTTCGTCCCTAAGAGAAAAATATTGTCGAATTTGTATTCTACGCTCCCGAAAACATGTATTTTGATGTATCACATAAAACAATTTCAAAATTCAAATTTGTTCAGTCATTATTACACCCCCCCCCCCCTCCCTTATCCTTGGTCCGTAAGAGAAAAATATTATCGAATTCGTTTTCTACGCCCTCGAAAACTTAGATTTTGATATATAACATAAAAAAATTGTTAAATTCAGATTTTTCCAGGCACCACCCCCCCCCCCGCCCTGCATCCAACCCTAAGCTTTCGACCCTAAGAGAAAAATATTGTCGAATTTTGTATTCTACGCTCTCGAAAACATGTATTTCGATGTATCACATAAAACAATTTCAAAATTCAAATTTGTTCAGCCATTATTACTATTACACCCCCCCCCCCTATCCTTGGTCCGTAAGAGAAACATATTATCGAATTAGTTTTCTACGCTCTCGAAAACATAGATTTTGATATATCACATAAAAAAATTGTTAAATTCAAATTTTTCCAGGCACCCCCCCCCCCTCCCCCCCGCATCTAACCCTAAACTTTCATCCCTAAAAAAAATTGTCAAATTTGTATTCTACCCCTCGAAAACATGTATTTTGATGTATCACACAAAACAATTTCAAAATTCAAATTTTTCAGTCATTATTGCAGGGGGTCCAGCCCCCAAGGGGAGGGATAAAAATTTGTTAAATATGTCTTAGAAATTTTGTTTTATTGCAATATTTCAAAAAATCAAAAAAATTTCCGAATTTGGTCAAAATTGAGGAAAAAAATTTTTCTGGCTTCAAGTTTAAATATTACTTTTAGTACCCAACATATAACCTGTCATGGTGGCGTACTCCTCTAACCCAAGATGCAGAGTAAAGGTAAGTACATAATATTTAAAAAGTGTAATAATTGTTAGTAAAATGCTTACAGGGGTGCGTTCACTTTGGAAAAAAATAAGGTATACCTTATTTAAATAAGGTGTAAACAAAGCGTTAGCCAATCAGATTTTTCGTTCCTGACAGATTTTGATCGATCATTTTTTCACCCTTCTAAAAATTTATGACAATTTTTATGACAATCAAATGGTACAAAAATTTGCTAACCAGCAATTTTTGAATTTAATGAACGATTTTGGACATCAATGCTTTGTTTATACCTTATTTAAATAAGGTATACCTTATTTTTTTCCAAAGTGAACGCACCCCAGAATGCTAGCACACCTTACCAGCAAAACCCTAGCACTATGCTAGCATACCAATACCAGATGAGTGCTAGCAAAATGCTAGCAAAACACACCTCACCAATACTAGCACAATGCTAGCATGTCATGATAGCAAATGCTAGCAAAGTGCTAGCATTTTGTTAGCATTTTTTTCTTTTCTTTGTCAATAGGGAGCGAGCAATTTACTAGAAAAATTGCTAGTAATACGCTAGGAGATGCTAACAAAATGCTAGTAATACGCTAGGAGATGCTAACAAAATGCTAGCACACATCACTAGCGTTTAGTCGCCTGTTTTTGGACATCGCTTCGCTAGAATTACGCTAGCATTTTCACGCGAGGAATTTACTAGAAAAATTGCTAGTAATACGCTAGGAGATGCAATGCTAGCAAAATGCTAGCACACCTCGCTAGCGTTTAGTCGCCTGTTTTTGGACATCGCTTCGCTAGAATTACGCTAGCATTTTCACGCGAGCATTTTACTAGAAAAATTGCTAGCAATATGCTAGCAAATGAAGAGCTAGCATATTGCTAGCAATTTTTCTAGTAAAATGCTCGCGTGAAAATGCTAGCGTAATTCTAGCGAAGCGATGTCCAAAAACAGGCGACTAAACGCTAGCGAGGTGTGCTAGCATTTTGCTAGCATTTTTTTCATTTTTTTTGTCAATAGGGCATTTAGGAATTTCGTTTCAATTTTTCAAATACTTGGAACAAAATATTTTGGTTGCTTATTTCATAAGTTTTTTCTGAAGCTTGAGAACCCCTAAAATTTAGAACCTTTTGCTCATTGACTGTCTGTGATGCTGATGATTGCGAATGGTTCAGGTTAAGAAATTGTTGGCCACTTTCGCGTCAAGCGTTATCAAATTTGGCCGGTGTAATGATAAGAGAAACTGATATTGGTCGTTAGCTCACTTTAACTATGTTTCCTATGTATTTTTAATTTTATTCTAAAAGGTACTTGTAAGGGTAGTTTGTATTTTTACTTTCCGGACAAATCGAAGGATTCTTAAGGAAAGTATTTTTTTCGGGACGAAATTTGTTTGCGTCAGTATTGAGTTTAGACAAATTTCGACTTCGTACAAATGTGTGTGTGTAAATGTGGAACAGAAAAATATCCCCGAATACAATTACGTCCACCCTAATTAAAATAATTCGTTGAAATTTTAAAGAGTCGAGGTTCCCTTCTCCTCTTGTATGTATTGTATGGCTGCTGATTTTTTTTTCATACCTGTCCGGAAAGTTTGTGATGTTTTTCATCACTGTTTTTTTTTTGCATTATCTCGTCGTGACGTTATTTACCTTCTGATTTGCAGACGGACTGCGGAAACGGTTTGAATTCTTGGGGTCGCCGAAGAAGACGTTCGCTGGAAAACGGTAACGGTACGCAAAAAGTTCCTTTGAGATTGGCCATCATTGTACGATCGTTTCTCAATGACGAGCCACAACCTTCGAAGAACAAGAGCGCAGATGAGAATGAGAATGAAAATCAAATAGCGACGCAAAATTTACGTAATTCACAGTCTCCAGTAATGGAAGCAGGTAAAATCGAGTTCATGTACTGTATCAAGGAGTAGTACCTAAGTGGGCCTGTGGAGAACAATTTTCAATGCCTAAGATTTCACGAATCACTCTTATCAGATAGTATCCAAAATCAATCTACACGCCAAAAATGCACTGATAACTGATGAAGAGAGATCCACAAAAGTGAACTGAAAATCGTTCTCTACAGGCCCACTTATCTACGCAAAAGAATTTGTTTCACTTTCGGACTAATGATTTTAAATTTTTTTACAATTTTCCACTCATCCCTCCCCTTTAAAGAAAGGTACTTCAGATCGATGAAATGCTTGTAAACAACAGAAAATTTCTCAGTTGCTTGACTACCAAAATAAATAAGGGTAAGGTCGCCTAATATCGACCCCCATCTTTGTTTTTCGAATTACTCGACCTGTAATTCAGCTGGAAAAGTCCACGATGGCTTAAAATGTCGAGTATATGGGTTAGTTTTATATCCCAAAGCCCCGGCCCCCCGATTTTTTTTCGATTTTTGGCGAATTTTTTTCCAAAAATGCGAAAATAAAAAATTGAAAAAATGGGTTCCTAATATCGACCCCCCCCCCTGAAAATTCACAAAAATGACCAAATAATCGTCAGAAAATGAGATGGATTAACGAAAAAAGATTTGATGAATTTTTGAAAATAATTGGTCATTTTGCGACCTAAAAAAATTAATTTTTGTCAAGAAAGACGATAATGAATAGTGCCAAAAAATGAAGAAAACCAAGTATAAAATTTCAGACTGTTTTTTCCACATTTTGACTAAAAATTCTTTGTTTTTCACTTCACAAAATTCACATTACGTCTTTCGGAATTTCAAGCTTGATTTTGGCACCTATAGTAGACACCTTGACCTAGCATCAACCAATATAGAAGAACCTAATACTAATAATCCATCTGTCGCAAAATTTTTCCAGATCTGGACGAAGAATACTGTTTGTCTTGGCTGCTGACCACTTCGATACTCATTATTTTCGGACTAGTACTTATCGTAGCGTTGTCTCTTCACTGCGTATGGCGCCACCAAGTTCAAGCCAAAACTCAATTGCAAGCCCAGGTCCAAGCCGGGGACAACATACGCGGCAAGTCCGCTGTCAATTCTTATGCAAGCGCAACTGCCAATAATTCGTAGTCGTGAAATTGGATCCTCGAATTACGATTAATCGCGCCGAGAATGAACGTACTCGTGACTACGACGCGGTGTAAAAAGCGAAAAAATGAAGAACCAGTGAACCAAGAAGTATCGAACAGCAGCCAAGATCTTAAACTGTAAATTACAATTAACTAATAAAAATATATTCTTTCGCTAAGATTTTTTGCTATGTACTTACCTACTCTGTGAGGTTCGTATGAATCAATTTTCAAGTAGGTACCTACAAATGAGGTACCTTAGATTTTCAGGCATTGATGTGAAATTTAGCACAAAAATGGTAAAAAAATTTTGAAGCGAAATGTAACCAAAAAATTGACTCCTTTTTTTCAAAATCTCTTTCAAAAACCTACCTTCCTTCAGTTTTCGAAATCATCAAATGTTTGATTTCTACTCTTTCATTTCTGAATCAGTGAAATTTATCAAAAATCACTGAAAAACAGTCAGAGCACAGTAATAAATCAGTAAAAATTTTTCACTAAAAGCAAGTCAGTGAAAGAAAATCACTGAAAATCAGTGAAAATTCACTTAAAACTCAGTAATATACATATATTTATAAAATTCACTGAAAAATCTGAGAAATTTTTTGAATAATCAGTGAAAAATCGCTGAAAATCAATGAATTTCACTGATTTTTCCTATGCTGCAATTCTGACTGTTAATCAGTGATTTTTCACTGATTCGAAATGAGAGAGTAGAATCCAGAACAAATGGATTTTTTCGTAAGTAAATAAATGAAGAATAATGAGTTTTTTCACTTTGAAAAATCCTAAAAATGTCAAATTTCTGGTATTTATTATTATTCGTGATAATTGGGATGATAGGAGACAATCAGAGCTTGCAGGAGGGAGTAAGAATAAAAAGTATGTTGATATTCGAACTCTGCTACCTTAAAATAGTGATAAAATCAATGTGATGCGTGCCATTTTCGTTTTTTTCAACAATTTCCCAAAAATGTAGGGAGGCTTGGGACAATTGAAGAATCGTATCCAAAAAATATGTAAATATTCTAGATCGTTGGCCCCAATAATCTAAATAATGACACGTCGCATGTCATTATTTTGAAGTTTGACGTTGTTCCAAGACAATTTAAGAACCACCGAAGAACGAAAAACGAGTCAGGAGTGGTCTAATATGGTTCTTGACTGAAAAACTAACACCTAACATTGATCAAACCATTTCCAACCATTTTTTTGTTCATTTTCAAGGTATCTCCTAAAGTAGCGTTTTTGACCATATCCAAAAATCCAAAAATCATGTAAACACATCCCAAAAAATCAGGGAAAATTGAGAATTTTTTTCTGTCTTCCATATAAAAAAATTAAAAATTCATTCTTGATATTTCACAACTTTTTTCAACCCCCCCCCCTAATCTTAACTTTTCATAACAGATCATTTTTTCAACTCGCACAGGTCGACTCATTTATTTTTGAATACTTCCTCTCATTAATTACAAATTCGATCGATTAATAATCTTTTTAGATTACACAGGTCGAATAAATTTTTTATAAAAATACCCAAGGTCGAATAATTTTTTTGAATATCCCTTCTATTAATCAGTAATTTGTTAAATTGTATTCAATTTGAACTGCAGGTCGAATAATTTTTTTTGAATATCCCTTCCTATGAATTGAAAATTAACCAATTTTTAGCAAAATACGTTATCTTGAATCAGTTTTTTCTGAATACCCCTCCCATTATTTAAAAACTGAATCGATGGCAGTTGGTGAGGTGATTCCCTGAATTCAAAAATGTGTCAAGTGATTATTTTTCGGGGTAGTTACGAATTGGGTCCCATTTTTTAAAGGCCTGTACGAATTGATTCCTTTTTTTTTCTGGGTAGATGTGAGTTGATTCTGAATTTCTTTTAGCCTACTACCATTACATGTAGGTGGAATTAAAAAATTATGAACTCAATATTATTTGGAGTGAAAAAATTAGAAAATAATAAATCCATCTATCCTCTCATTTTCCTCAATTTTATTCAACTTGAATTACATATGCAGGTCGAATTGAAACATTACGAAAATATATTCCATGGGTACACAGTGCTGGAGATTACAATGACTCATTCCCATTACTTGATAATACTTACAGTGACGTACCGAAGACATTTTCCAGGGGGGGGGGGAGAAGAGGTGAAAATCCCAACTCAAATTCTCAAAATTCCCAACTACATATAGCCGATATCAGAATTCCGGGGGGGGGGGGGGTGTAAAATTCAAATTTGCGAACCAATCCAATTTTTTTCAAACTTTCCCGACTGATTTCTTAAAATTTACATGTAGGTACTGATTTTTCCCCAAGTCGCGAAGTTTTTTGATTTTTTTTACTCGTTTTCGTCATTTTTGCGAACTTTTGAAGTTTTTACAACCCATTACTATAAGACCCTTTTTGAGATAAGAATTCTGAATAAATTTTTCATTGGTTAGGTGCTCCAAACAATTTTTTTTTAACCTACAAGCAATGTCATTGTAGTTAAAAAAAACATAGGAAATAGTTTATTTGCCTTCAGCGAAGAAAGGGTGGAGTTTTGAAGAAAAATTATAATTTTACATCAATAAAATTTTGTAATTTCAATGTAAAGAATAGGGAGATGGACTTGGCCCGAGCGA
Source organism: Pseudococcus viburni (assembly GCA_033439095.1). Lineage (NCBI taxonomy): Eukaryota > Metazoa > Arthropoda > Insecta > Hemiptera > Pseudococcidae > Pseudococcus > Pseudococcus viburni. The sequence continues at coordinate 342,501 of JAVBJF010000311.1, forward strand.
AGCGAGGGCGAAAATTTTAGAAAACCTCAAATTGAATGTGCAATAAAATAATGTTTTGGAAAAATAAACTTTAATGAAAAATCGACTGTTTCTACTTTGAAATGATTAAAGCAGAAATATATTATGGCCGAGCGTAGCGAGGCCGAAGCTTTTGAAAAATTGGATTTTCAAATATCAAAAATAAGTTTTAAGGAGAATAAGAACAATGAAATTAATTGGAATAATTTTGAAGAAAAGTGCGAAAAAATCTCTTTTAAATTACAAGTACAACTATAAAATTTTTTGGTTGACGAGTAAAAATTTTCAAATTGCAAGGTAATTAATAATTTTTTTTCCAAAAAAGCATTTATTACAACGGTTTAATAATTATTCGCTGGGAATATGATAAATTTTCAGTTGGAAAAGGTTGGGAAAATGACTAATTTTCCCAACTAAAAAGTAAAAATTTTGTTGATTTCCGATTGTTAAAATAGGTAACCATTTTATTTATTCATTTTTCATTAAAAAAATAAATACTAATCGTCCCAACTGACATTTTTACTCGTCACTTGGGAGAACGACCAATTTTGAGTTGGAAAAATAACCATTTTTGAGTTGTGAAAATTACCAATTTTGAATTGGGAAAATTACCAATTTTAAGTTGGGAAATTTACCATTTTCGAGTTGGGAAAATTACCATTTTCGAGTTGGGAAAATTACCAATTTTGAGTTGGAACAAGTGAAAATTTTGTTGATTTCCAACTTTTAAAATAGGCATTTTATTTATTATTTTTCATCAAAAAAATTAATCCCAACTGTCCAATTTTTCCAACTGATGTGTTGAAATGTTCAATTTTCCCAACTCACAAGTAAAAAATTTCCTCAGGGGGGAAGCTTCCCCCTCCCCCCTATCGGTACGTCACTGAATACCTACTTTCTATTATGGTTAATTTTGATAAAACTGAATTTTCATTTCAAAAATATTCGATTGATATGAATATTAACGAAAACCCGTCCGGGGGACTCGTTCAACTGCAAGTTTTTCATAAAAGAAAAAGAAAACACAAAAACAGCTCACTCCAATGAATAACTCAAGTTTCGCTAATGAAAATGCTCCTGCAACGACCACACTTATACAATACATCGTACACAAACGGTGGTCCGGAAAGACGCTTGTCTTTAGCTAAGGAGGCCCATGGATGAAACATCTTCGACTTTTTGGGGCAAGAAGTAGAAAATCTTAAACTGATGATTTCAAAAAACTTAAAATTATTTTTGGTATTTTATTCAAGATTTTAATGAAAAAGTATAGTTCTAAACTTCAGCAATATACTGATACAATGATTCAATTTGAAACATGAAACATACAAAATTAAAATTAAATAATACTTATTAAATTGGTAAAGATAAAATTCATTTCGATCACGAGCGAGTTGGAAACACATTAATTTAACCGATTTCAATGAAGAAAAATCGATCACATCATATTCAATTTCAACGAATCTCGGGAAAATCATTATCTTTGAATTTAAATTCTTTGTTATAAGAACCAGGAACGTATACTTCTGGTTTTTTCTTCGTTGAACGAGATCTGGAGGAAGCGGATTTTCCTGGCTTGGTTATCTTCAAACTAGAACTGGATGGAGTCGATTTTTCTGCGTTTTTTCTCGTCAAACTAGATTTGGATGAAGAAGGCTTTGACGAATTCATCGACGAAATCGAAGCCACTGTCTTAGAACTAGCATCAGCATCATTATTCACAGATGTCGAAGACGATTTACCCAACTTCGATGTTTTCGACGTCACACGACTCGTTTCCTTTGACGTATTATTGGGCACCAAAGAATTCGCAATATTGGTATCTTTTTGGTTCGTTGAGCTCGAAACTGAACCATTAGTATTTCTCCTGTCCGAATTCGATTTACATTTGGAGGCTATTTCTTTACTGAGCTCTTCCAAAGGTTCGTTGAGTAAAATGTTACCAGTAACTTCACTGACCTCTTGAGTAATACTGTCAAGGAAATCTGGATCATCAGGATCTGGCAGGAAATCTGGACCAGGATCTGGCAAGAAATCTGGATCATCAGGATCTGGAGGAAAATCTGTCAGCAGTGCGTCGAGATCGAGATAAATGTACTCGTCTTCGTCAACTTCATCTTCAAAAACAATAAATTTGTTTTTTTTCCTCTTTTTTCGTTTCTTCGAACCACTACATGGTTTTTCCAGCATCTTTATAACATCTCCAACGCCCACCTGGCCACCGAATTCGTCATCGATATATTCGAAGAAATCCATCATCAGCTGTGACAATACATAAGAAAAATGGGTAAATAAATGATAAAAGTAAGGTAATTTTGTACATGTCTCGATGAAATTCAAAGCAGTACTCGAACAGAAATTTGAAAAATAGACATTCTTGAAATTTTAGTTCATACTTACAGTGTCTACGAATGAACCAGGCAACATGCAGTCGATCATTTTTCCCTTCACTTTTCAGCTAGAGGGATGATTTTGGACGTCGCGAACCAGTTCCCCACACGTAGAACATGATTGTTTATAACCATTTTTCCATTTTGGGGCTTATTTGAGGAGATATCCGCAAAATTTCCGATTTTTTCAAAAAATGTGGTAAATTGTTGAAAAATAGGTGTTTTTTACCCTTAATTTTGGGTCAAAGAAGTGAGTGTTTTTGAAAAAACAAAAAACCCTTCTGATAGAAAATTACACGTAGAACAAGATTGTTCGAAACTATTTTTCAATCTTGAGGCTTATTCGAGAAGATATTCACGAAAAACCAATTTTCAGCAGACATTTACCCCTCCCCTGGGGGAAGCGGAAGGTTATGAGGATGTCCATTTTAGTATGTTTTGTAGTGGATCATTACGAACGTAAAACGCGAAAAAAAAATCAGAATTGAATTTTTGGGGGTTAAATCCTAAAATGACTGGACTAGATAAAATTTTTAAAAATTCAACTCGTCAAAATGTCGATTTTTGGTACTTAACAAAGTTTTTCCGGCCTTTTCCAGTGAAAAAAGGAAAAATTCTGAAATATTATTTTTCAGGCGGAGATTTTTACACTCATGTTGTCCGCGGTTCAATCGTTGACCCTGTATGCAGATATTTTGAAAAGGTACCCAGTGGAAAATAAATTGATTTTTCTCTACTCTTTTTAGAGATCTTGATCAAATTAACATTCCACTTTCGATGTTCAATTTTTCATTGTTATGTAGTGGAAAATAAATTGATTTTTTGCCTTTTTTTTCTCAAGATCTTGATCAAATCAATTTTTTTCCATTTGTAAGGATTTGAAGAATTACGGAAGTCATTCATTGATTTTCACAAAATGAAAGAAAATCCATTTTAGTGGATACCTTTGCATGAAATGGGACCTTCAACAGATTTCCACAAATTGATTGACATTGGTTTTGGTAATTCCGATGAGATTGGGGAGCAATGAGGATACATAGGTGATAATCGAACGGCCTACTTCAGTTTTTTATGCTCGAGCAGTGGGAGAAAAAATCATGTTTTGTTCTATGTATTTCCGTTCATAACCGAATCATTTTCAAACTTGAAGTTTTGTTCTGGTCTTTGGGCAAAAAAAGTTTCTCCTCCCCCCCCCCAAAAAAAATGTTCAGGTGTGCCCTCCATACGTTTTGAAATACATACGAACCCTCATATCTTGTAAACGAGTGCTATGGATATAAATCTTCATGATTCTTGTTTTTTTATAATTCAAATTATCTCTTTTTCTACGAAAACATGAAAATTTTAAAAAACTTGAAAATTATTTCTCCTGGTTGGTAGTCCTAACCTGTATTTTTTTGTGGTTTTGCTGTAAAAAGTGGAAAGTGTCCGAACGCGAATACCATCAATTCAACTATCGTTTACGTATGATGTATTGCATAAGTGTAAGTATTGCAGGGGCAATTTGATCCACGACCGACCAGTACATAGTTTTCCCCAAGTCTAAATTTTCATGATTTACTCGACATTTTTAAAATTCAAATTTCCAGAAAATTTTCCCAAGATCAAATTTTTTGTAATTTTTTCACTGTTTGATTTTCCCAAACTTTTATCCCAATCCTAAATTTTCTTTTAGTTCTAATGTTTTGATTTTTTTTCCTAGTTCTGGTTAACTCCAAAATTTTTTCATTTCGACGATCAATTCCATTGAATAAATTATCAAATTTTCTTCGATACATTTCAAGTGGGAATATTTGTCGAGAAGGCTGGAGTTTTCAATTTATTTTTTAAATTTCAAGCATTCAGGCTAGAAATTTTTTTAATTCATCTGAAATTTTCTTTACCCGGGAAATTTAAAAAAAATATATCTAGAAATTTTTTTAAAATTTATGTGGGAATTTTTTTTAAATTTATCTGGACTTTTTTTTAAATTTATCTGGAATTTTTTGGAAATTTATTTATAAATTTATGTGGAATTTTTTTTTGGAATTCATCAGAAAACAGTTTTTGAAATTGACGTTAAAATTTTTTGAGAAAATCTGATCCGAAATTTTTTTAGAAAAATTCAAAATTGGAAAAATATTTAAAAAATTATGAAAACTTGAGCTTCGAAGCAAACGTAGTGACGCATTACAATTATTTTTGAAATACTCAAAAAATTTCATCTGAAGTTCAAAATTTTAGAAAACCGTGTAAAAAATTTAAACACACTAAAAAAATGATTACATTCTGGAAAATGAAGTTTTCAGGATACAGCCTCACATCACGTAATTGCAGAAATCAAAAAGACTAAAATTTTAGCCCACTGATTTTTCTGTCTTTCAATTTTGCAAGCCAAATTCTTCCCTATTCCTCTGCAGACCACCACTGCAACGATTTTTCCAAAAATATATTTGGTTCGTGATCCAGATTTTCGATAAAAAATAATCTAATCAGACGTTCAACAGTCATACCAAATCAGGTAAATTGCGTTTAAATAATATTAGTCGCAGTATTAAGTGACAAAAAATTAACCCATAGATAATTTCACACGACACGAGCACATTTCAGATAGGAAAAAAACATTTCACTCAAGGACAATCAAACCTGAATACTTGAGATAGATTCGATAATTCAATTATACTGTTTAAAAATAGTTTTCTTATTATAGATACGGTTCAGATATCGATAAAAAATTTGGAGCAATTTATTTATAAAATTTTATTACTCAAAAAAGCAATTTCGCTCACACCTATGAACTCTGAAACATAATGCAACTGCAGTCTCATTTGGAACATTATCAAAAATGTAAGTAATCTCCCATAACGCCACTTCATAAAAATATGTAACGCCAATTAAACTGAAATAATATTTACGCGATGGCCGGTAAAAGTGTCGTTATCAAGTTCGCTCGAACCGATGCATTGCGCGAATCTGTTTTTTTCACACCGCAGTTGCGACAATTTGGCTAATTTATCGCACTCCGGCTGGTCTACCCTGTTTTTCTTTATTTTTCTTTGACGAACGATTCGGTAGTTGAAATTCAATGTACTAGCAGAAGATCCTCCCAAAGTATTTGAGCATTGTTAATCGTAAATATGATTACAAATATGACCTGATTTTTACTCCTGAATCATTATTTCAATCCCTACCTGCTAGGTACGTAATATATACGATTCCAGCCTATTTCATAATCCATAGGTACAATATCTTTGATGGCAAGTTAGCCCAGCCGCGTGTTCGTACGAAAGTCTATATATTTGCCTATTAATTATAGACAGCTTTTTAATTCGTAATTTCGTTCATCAAATGTAGGTACGAGTAATAAGAGGGAATCTTAATGTTACCATATTAAGCTACGATAAAAAGATCATTTGTCTAGTGTTAGATTTGAAAGAGGTATATGCGTTGCAAAATCTCAATTTGTTAAGGTACGTAACAATTTCAATAGCATTATTACTTCGTGTTACGTATTGTATTTTAAAATATTAACACCAACTCCGAGTCCGAACGTACGATATGTGTCCATTTTTCACAAATAAATAAAGTTAATAGTCGGTGAGAAAACATTGCTTGTTTACCACTGAAAAAAATACCTTTCCAATAGTGATGTAATTAAAATACTATAGGCTTGGTTGAATCGATTGGGAAAATGATGAAATTGGTTCAACCCTTCGTTGGTGCCTCTATGTCGTAGGAAAATTAATTTCATAGGATTTTGATGATTTTTTTCAAGGCTTTGGCAAGTGAGATGGGTGAAGTGGTGAGGAAGAATTTTTATATAAAAATTCAGGAATTGAGAAAAAACCAAGAAGTTTTTAAAATTTTCTCTGAAGAATTTTTCATAAATTTTTCTAAGAATTTTTCATAAATTTTTCCAAGAATTTTGCCAAATTTTCTTCAAAGACGTCTTCGAAATTTTCTTCCAAGAATTTAAAAAAAAAAAATTCCACCAAGAGAGGTATCCCAACTCAAAGTAGAATTTTGAGTCTAAACAAAAATAAATCGAAAGTACATTATAAAAGAACTCCAAATTCAAAATTTCAAATGCTGAGGGTCATTTTTCGAATTTTGGCGAATTTTCGAAATTTCAAAATTTACTCATCACCCTGAAAAATATGAAAATTTGATCCAATCAACGAAAAAAGCTGAAATTTGGTATAGGCAGACCCTATTTTTGACCTGCTGAATCGATTGGAAACGGTTTCAAGACGTTTCGAAGCCACCAGAAAATTTTGGAATTGTCCAATGCAGGAGAAAAAGTCATGAAAATGGTCCATATGAACTTCTGCACCTATAATCGCGAATTACCCATATTGATGAGCTATTTGATCGATTACAACACAATTTTTTGAAATTCATAACGCTGAGAGTTCAAATTCACATTTTTGAGCAGAAACTTCTTCTGGAAAAAATTTTAAAATACGGCTGGAAAATTCCAAAATTTTCTGGAGGCTTAGAAACGTCTCGAAACGCTTCCAATCTTCTTACCATTTTCTCGAATCCATTTTACGGAATCCCATTTTCCCGAATGCTTTTGTTCCCGAATGCTTTTGTTCCCGAATAAAAATTTTAATTTTTTATTGAAAAAAGTTTTAAAATATTCAAATGTGGCGATCTTGATTGAAATTTTCAAAATTTTCGCCATTTTTTAGATGAGAAGGAGTCATTAAGGAATATAATTTTTTTTGGGGGGAAGGGGGGATTTAAAAAAATAGCACGAAAAATCACGATTATTTGTTTTTTGATTTCAGTACGACTGGTTGGAAAACTTATCGTTTTGAAAATATGAGTCGACTGAATTATGGTTTTCCCTTCCCTCCTCTCCCCTTTTTCCCGAGATTTCCGCCCAAGAACTTCAGCAATTATTTTTTGACAGAAAATTGAATTTTTCCAGGAGAATTTTCAGTCAAAAAAAAAAAATGAATTTGAACTCAAAGTTTCGAATTTTGGAAAATTTTGCTTTAATCAATCAAATAGGTCATCAATGTGAGTATAATTCGAGATTATAGTTGCTGAAGTTCGTATGGATGAATTTTATGAGCTTTTCTTTCAGCTCTGGAAAATTTCAAAATTTTCTGGTGGCTCCGAAACGTCTCGAAACTACTTCCAATCGATTCGACAGGTCAAAAATAGGGTATATACCAAATTTCAGTTTTTTTCGTTGATTAGATCAAATTTTTACATTTTACAAGGCGTTGGAGGTAATTTTGAAATTTCAAAAATTCACCAAAATTCGAGAAATGAACTTCAGCACCTGAAATTTTGGAAATGAGGTCATTTTATGACGTACTTTTGATTTATTTTTGGTAGGGCTCGAAATTTTACTTTGAGTTGGGATATCTCTCTTGTAAGAACTTTTCAACAATTTTTTCAAGAATTTTTCAAATTTTTCGAATTTTCAAACTTTTGTTTCAAAAACTAATGTATTATAACAAAGTATACATTTTGCCTAAAAAATTAATCCCCCACTTTGTTCAAGGAAGGTGCATGGCATGTCCTCGAAACATGTGATTTTTACACTTCATTTATCAGTTCAGTTGTTTTTCAGTCAAATAAAGCGAAATCTGGCAACTAGTAAGGGAGAATTACGTAAAAACATCTACAATTTTTTTTAGATTTTCTGACCTCGAAAAAGGACCTTGAAACTGGGTTCCAAAAAATTCAAAACTTCTTTAAAATGATAATTTATGATTGCAAGAAAAAGATCGCATCCAGTTGGATGTATTCAGCATTCTTCAGGATTTTTTCAACTTTTTTTGGAGCCTTGCCACTCCCAAAAATCTCACAAAAACTGTTTTCTATTTTGATTTTGGTCAAAACTGAAGAAAAGAAAATACCAAAAAGAGAAACTGAAGTCATTTTCTCGTTGAATTGGTCAAAACACGATTTCAAACTGTTCAAGCCATTATTCTACTCAAAGTCTCAAAATTAAATTTTTTCAATTGATTTTGTATGACTGGTTGAAAAAATTCAGACCAGAAAAGTGAATTTTGAGAATTTTATCAAAACAAAGTTCATATAAAATTCAAAAAAAATCGTGTTTTCTCGTACTACTTTTTTGACTTGAAAAAATTCTCTCATACTTCTTCTCTCCCCCCCCCCTCCCCAACAAAAAATTATGAGCATCCTATTCAAAGTTGAGTTTTCTTTTTCTCAAGTAATGAAAAATTAAGATACTTGACGTACCTATGAACCTAATGACATTTTTTTGAACAATTAATAAAACCTCTCACAGAGCCGATTTTACAGGTCAAAATAATGTGCAAAAATTACCAAAATAACATTGCACAGAAAAAATAATCTAACGACCATAAAATTTCAAATCCATTTTTTTTTCAATCCATTTTTTTCTCAAACGCCGCAAAAATTGGTTTCTACCATTGACCACCATTATGCCTCACGCCATCGTATTTCCTTCCGTGCAATTTTTTTTTCATGATGTACCAACTCAAAAAAAAAGTTCACCTAGTGAAAGTGATGCTGACGATGGTATAAAAATCCATGCTCCGTTCAACAGGTTGATTTTCAGTTTTCCAATCTTCTGCTCGATCATGGTTGGTGACCTTAACGTTGATAAAATACCTCTCCTCGTGAAATGTCTGGTTGTTGTTAATCCCACTCTTTTAGGCAGCGGCGGATAACACTCCGGTGAGAATTTGAGTCGTCTAGACGGTTCAGTTTCGTTCGCGGCTAGCATTACGTAAAATGTATGTAATTGTTATGATTCGAAGGTGATAATCGTCATTTACACCGATTCGATTCATTAGATCATGTCGAGGATTAACTTTTTCAAATGGACGTATTTTTCGAATTTTTTATGCTTGGGTTTTTGCCTATGTTTAGTGTCGGCCGACTCGACCCCCAGTTCCGCTCCAGCTCGAAATGTCGCCGATAATAAATCCAAAGAAAGTTACGAGGATTACGAAGCCAACGACCACGATGCTGCCCTAGACGACACCAAACCCTACACCAACGATAATATCGAAGGAATTCGAAAATTCGATCAAAGCATCGAAAGCGAAGAAAAGCTGAAAAATGTTACCAAAAACGAAACCCCCGATAAAGTTACCGATTCGTCTTCTCTAGCCGAGGATATAAAAATATACGACATCGACGATAAAACCAAACAGGGTGAGGATGAAGAAGTATTCGAAGATTCTGAACTCAATCACCCCAATGGCAATATCTCCGGCGTTCTTGTTACCAAAATAGTGCCAGAAATTTTGAAATATGGTAAAATGGTTCTGCCCTCGTCGGAGGAGCTGGGAATTAAACAAAATCAACGTGTTGGGAGACGTACCGAAGACACGGACAGTAAAACAGTTATTCAGAAATTATCCAGATCTAAAATTGGACAAGAATCGAAACCTTCCACAATCGAAGCCGAAGCTTTTGTAAATCAGAATGTAAGCCGGCTCGATCAAGTTTTAGATTTGTTCGATCTGTATCGGTTGCTCGATATTTGGCAAGATAATGAAGAGTTGAAGAAACTATCGCCCAGATGTTATAACGATACGGAAAAATTTATGGTTGGATTGAAAAGCGGAAAACCGTGGGCGTTGAAAAGTGAGTTTGCTTTTTTTTCCATTGTTTTTTTTTTTCATTATTAGCGTGTATTTTACGTGATAGAAGAATAGATGAAGTAATGATTCGGTTGTTCCTAACGGAATGAAATTGTAGGTATTTAATGATTTTTGTAATACCATAAAAATTGCAGAAATTTGTCAAAATTGATCATTTTTGAACGTCTACTCATTACACAGGTCGGCATTTTTAAAATTTTGAAATGCTGTTTGAGGTTTGATGGGTGATTTTTATAGTATTTTTCACGCTGATCACGAGAAAATTGGTGAAAAAATTCCAGGACGTCAGAATTTTTCATAATTGGAAGATTTTTCGTTGAAAATTTGTTTTACACTTTTTGATGTAATTTTTGGCCCTTAAAGTCGATTTTCTGGAGACAGAAAGGATCCTACAAAAAAAATTAATAGAACATAAATTGTAAAGCATCAAATTTTTTATCAATAAAGTTCAATTAATTTTTTCTTAGGAGGCTTAGCTTTCGAGATATTTTTGCTCAAAGTTCAAAGTTAAACTTTTTTTTAAATTGAAAATATCTCGAAAACTAAGCCTCCTAAGAAAAATTAGTTAGTTGGACTCTACAGGTAGGAAATTTAACGTTCTACAATTTATGTTCTATTAATTTTTTTCGTAGAACCCTTCCTCTCTCCAGAAAATCGACTTTAAGGATCAAAAATTGCATCAAAAAGTGTAAAACAAATTTTCAACGAAAAATCTTCCAATTATGAAAAATTCTGACATCCTGGAATTTTTTCACCATTTTTCTCGTGATCATCGTGAAAAATAATATAATAAGTATCCATTAAATTTAAAACAGCATTTTCTCAAAAATCTTTATCATTTTCAATATTATGTTGTAAAATTAAAATTGTGAGTTTTTTGTGAAGCTTTAATTCAAAACAAAAATTAGGGAATATGTGTTCATTTTATGAAAAAAAAATTGTTTTTACCCCCCCCCCCCCCCAAAAAAAAGGAGCGATGGAGAAATTTTAAAATCAGCGCTACATTTTAGACTAAAACCAGTGATTAAAACAAGAAAAAGAAAATTCTTAGATTTAATGAATAATTATTATAATTATTATGTTTCACGCTGATCACGAAAAAAATGGTGAAAAAATTCCAGGACGTCAGAATTTTTCATAATTGGAAGATTTTTCGTTGAAAATTTGTTTTACACTTTTTGATGAAATTTTTGACCCTTAAAGTTCGATTTTTTGGAGAAAAAAAGGGTCCTACGAAAAATATGAATGGAACATAAATTATAGGACGTTAAATTTCCTCTCTATAAAATCCGGTTAGTTTTTTCTTAAGAGGCTTAGTTTTTGAGTTATTTGCATTTTTTTTTTAAACGTTGAACTTTAAGCTTTGAGCTAAAATATCTCGAAAGTTAGGCCTCTTGAGAAAAAACTAATTGAACCTTTGCAAATAGAAAATTTGACGCTCTTCAATTTATGTTCTATTTATTAATTTCGTAGAACCCTTCCTTTTCTCAAGAAATCGACTTGGAGTGTCAAAAGTTATCAAAAAAAGTAGAAAACCCGTTGAACGAAAAATCCAAATTGTGAAAAATCCTTGAGTGGTGTAATTTTTTCACTATTTTTCTCGTGATCAACGCGAAAAATACTATGAAAATCACCTATCAAACCTCAAACAGCATTTTCCATGTCGACCTGTGTTATTATTCAAAAATTTATAATGAAATTTTCACGAGCATTCTTGTGCTTCTGTGTGAGTTTTTTTTTTTAGAAAAGAAAATTTTGTTTCTTGTGTTGAAAAGTGATTTTTTCACTTTTAGAATAGTATCTGGCTATTTCCACCAAAATTATTCATTTTATTTTCACATCTGTTAAAAATTGATTTATTTCTATTTGGTCGAAGTGAAGGCAAAGTAAAAAAAAATGCTGTATTAATTAAATACCTACGTCTGTATTCATCAGCATTAGGTACCCACCTTTAGAATTAGTGGCAGAAGGGATGAAGAAGTATCAAATTTTCCCCTCCATTTCTTAATGTTTTTTATTTAATTTTTTAAAATTGAAAATACTCCCAACTCTAGCACACCTCACCAATAATTTCCATACTCCACGTTTAAGGAGACATGAAGAATGATTGTAATGTTTGAAAAATCACGATGATCTTTTCTCTGCCACTTTTATCAAAACTCAAATTTATTATGCGTAATTTTTTTGAAAAATGTAATGACGTCATTTTTACTGGAGACTGCGTCATTGTCCGTAAACGATCGAAAGAGGAATATATTAGCATAATACATCAAGATTAAGATCAACGCAAATTAATTCTATAAAATTTTATATGGATGTAGTAATATCGAACCAATTTCCGCATACTTAAGAAATTTACATACATTTTACTGTGACTGATTATTTTGAAATGGAAAATCGTAAACTAGGTATTACCATGAATGTAGGTAGATACTTTGATTATCAATGTCAAGGAACTTGTATCAATCAAGTTACGAAAGAAATATCATCATTGAGGGAAATATATTTGCATTGCAATGATAAGACATGCTTCAGGAAGTAAAGAAAAATTGGGGCTAGCCCATAAAAACCTTGATTTTTTAAAATATTCATCTAAAAAAAAAAAATTTGTGCCGAGAATAACATCAGTAACTTCATCTTATCTTATCGTTACTTGGACGAAATTTCGAAATGTACAAGCGTGAAATAATAAATTTTAGAACATGAAGCTTTTAAAAAAAAGTTAGTAGGCATCTACGTATTTTTAGTGATTTTTTTCTTTCTATTTTATGAAACTGGTCAGTGATTCGTGCTTTATCGTTTAAAATAAATATTTGAGTTTTTCAAGTACATCTGCATACATACCTATCGCCTATGAATAGAAAAAAAGCAGGAAGTTCTCGAATTTCTCGTCCAATACAGAAAACGACTGAGAACCGAATAACTAAATCCTAGTTTCAGCATTCTCTGTTGAAATTGGATCCCTCTTCACAGCTCAAGTTCAGTTTTCTTGATCAAGGAGAGCATTATTTTTTTACGAACCGAAAAAGAATTTTTTTGAATAGATTCTTAAAAGTGACAAAATGCATTTTTAGATTTTGGATTAAGATTTAGAATTCAACACTGATGATGATTTCGTGTCAGAATTGATTGATATACCAACTTAATTTTCTACACTTGCCAGAATAATTATTTCAAAAGATGAATATGAACGAAGAGAAATCACATTGATTTTTCCAAATTGAGATCAATGAATAATTTCAAGAATTTTTCAATGAAAAAAAATAGGTAATCAAAAGAAAATCAAAAACCCTTCAAAGCCAAAAATCTGTATAGAGATTTTTTTGAAATCTGAAACTTCACAGCTGAAGTATAATTCATTACTTATAGCAAAAATTTGGTGGAAAGTTGAATGGTGTTCAAAAAATATTTCTGAAAAATTTATCTTCGCTTCTCTGCCTCGACTGTCTACCAACCATCGATTTTTTCAACTTTGAACGTCAATTTTTGAAGATGGAAGTCACCTGTAGAAAAGATTTTTCATTTGAAGAAAAATCTTCAAATCTTCAAAACATATTTTTTTGGATCAAATTTTTTTTTTTTGTAAAATTTTGTAAAAACATCTGAAACGTGGTCGAATACAAATGATGAACATTTTTTCCATCAAGTGGGAAAATTTTTCATTTTTAGTTTTTCAACTTTTGATTACAAAAAACACTTTTGAAGTCGAGAAAATTTTAATCCTCCCTCCCATTTTTCAAGTCAAGAGAATTCATAAATAACATTTTTTTTTATTTAGGGGCTATTTCATACCAACTCGAACCAAAAATGAAGTCGGGTTTTCTGATTTCACTCAATTTTTTCTTACGAGTTCCCTTGATGGCCTACTCATATGATCGATCATTTCTCTTTTAACCCTCAAGGGGGCTGAGGGAGGGGTCTCGTAATTTTTATGGAATTACGATTTTTTGTTGAATTACCCAACTTTGAAGGCTAATAACTCGAGATCGGTTGTACTTGGGGGAAAGCTATTTTCAAGGTTCGAAAGAGAATCAATAGGAAAATCAAGAACGATAATCACATTTTGAAAAGCTCAAAGTTGAACTTTGGTGGTGAAAGCTCAACTTTCATGAAAAGTACAAAAGATGAAAGCTACCATAAGAAAATCTGAAAAAATTACACCAAGTAGTTTTTTTTTACTGTTTTTCAACCAACAGATTTTCAAGCTGGGATCTCTACACCCCGACTCTTCTGAATTCCCTATTAGCCCCATATTGATAAAGTTGAAATTAAAAAAAAATGAAAAATAACGTGTGACCCGTCGTTTGTTAGGTTTATGAGGGCACTAAGTTCGAATATTTGCCTATTTTTTGGATTTGAGCCTTCAGTGCCCCCCCCCAGCTCCCAAATTTTGGGGAAAAGTTTGTTGAGAAATGGAAATAGCGGGTGGAATATCGATTCTCACTAATTTGAGGGCGTAAAATTCGAATATCGAATTATTTTTTGATCCGACCCCCTCTCCCGTGCTCTAACCGACCCTCTCCCCCAAAATCACATTTTTTCACACTTTTCCTTTTAAATACTGATCTATGTAAGTAAAGAGTGCAAAAAAAAAATGTCCTAAATGATCAACACAAAATTTGTTCGTTTAAAAAAATATGTTGAACCTTCCTCGTAGAATACCTACATATCACATGTACGCTGAGGATGTTAGTTCAAAATTTTTTGAAATATTCAATTTTGCGTTAATCACTTAGGACTTGTTTTTATTTTTTGCAAAACCTAAAGTTTTTTTGTAAAATGTTTCAAAAATAATTGATCAGAAAAGTGCTAAGCATGATTGACGAAACATTTCAGTTTAAATTCGGGCAAATTTTCAATTTTTAATTTTTTTGTCTCACAAGAACGCATTTTCAAAGTCGAGAAATTTTTGTAAATTTTCATATAAAAAGATAAAAAATTTCAATTAATTACAGTGGATAAACGGGGTAAAAGTTTATCATCATTAATTCGCCTTGTTTCTCAATGAATGTGTGTAAAGAAGAGAATTTTTTAAATAAAATTGTGTAAAAAACACACAGAAATTTTCAAGCTTACGACTGGTAAAAATATACCCTTGCCATGTGAACTTTTTTTTGATCTCTTTTTTTTTGTTGGTGAAATAAGCTAAAACAGAAATGTTTAAAATGGGGTGACTTTGACACTCCCCCTCCCCGGGAAATCGATTTGTTTACCCTGAAATCGTCAAAGTGCGAATTTTTTTGAAAGGTTCAATGTGCCAATTTGCTCTTTATGCCTACAAAAAAATTGATTCATTTTTTTTTTGTCTCAATACATTTTCAAACTCATAATTTTTCAATAAAAATTGTTAAAAGATACATTATTCCTCTGAGTTTCAGACGCCTAAGTTGAGCAGTTCTTGAATAATGACACAAAAGGTGAGAAATGAGTCTTAGTATTGACTCAACCAATTTTCTTCAACCCTGGGTGTAAATGTAGGTAGAGAAATGTATTAGGGCTTCTCACAAAAAAAATCGCAGCTCCTTTTTCCACCCCCCCCCCCCCCAAAAAAAAAAAAAATTGACTCAATATTTTGAAGGCCTCCTTACCTATGAAAGACTCTTGGAAAAATTTAAAAAAAATAATTTCTACCTAGGTACCTACCTTATTAATCCTTGAATAACATAATAATTTTTTCAAAATTTTACCTCTGGCAGACCATGGACAAAATTGACCGAAATTGTTGCATCAAATGATCAAAAGGATGTTATTTTCCTAATTTTCTCTCATATGGCCAAAGAGAACTCAGGTTTCAGTCAATTTTGACCATGGCCCATCCGAGGTAAAATTTTGAAAAAAATTATATATTATTCTAGGATTAATAAAGTACCTAAAAATTATTTTTTTGAAAATTTTGCCCAGAGTCCTTCATAGGTAAGGAGGGTTTCCAAATATTGAGTCAAATTTTTAAAGGGGAAAAAGTGGAAAGGGGAGCTGCAAATTTTTTGTGAAATGCCTTAAATTTCCCCACATTTATGCCCAAGTTTTGAGAAAATCGGTTGAGTCAATACTGAGAAAAAATTTAAAACTTATTTTCCATATTTTGAGTCGTTACTCAAGAACTGCTCAATTCTACTGATGATGACAAAAAAAACAATGGAAAAATAATTTTTGACGAATGGAATACTTGGTAATATAAAAAATACGGGCCATATGTGCCAAAAAAATGGCCAACCTAAAATAAATCATTTTTTAAATAATTTTTCCGTATCATCAAAACACCTCTGCTGGACCTCAAATTTGAAAATTACTCGCACCACTAAACGCCGAAAATTTAAATCAGACCATTATTACAAGACCATTTACACACCATCGTAATTTCCACCAAAACATCGAATTATATTCATTATCAAAATAACACCGAAAGGGGCCAGGGGGAGTAAAATTTTCGATGACAATACAATCCTAAGCTTCGCGATGTCCCTGTAACGGAATTTTTCAAAAACTAACCATGCACTCTGAACCAGACATGCGACCGTTCTCTAGGTAATTATTTAATTACATACTACCGAACGTGTATGCATTATCATTATCATCGTGTAACAATACAAATGTGCGTTTTGAAGCGCGTTATATCATAACGGATATTTAAAAGAGAGAGAGAAAAAAAAAGAAAATCATATTAATTTTGATGGTATGTGGTGCAAGTGTATAACGATTTTATTAAATTGTTTAAACAAGTTTACCTTCGTGATACCGCCCGTATTGTTATTATTTTGCGCTACGTACGTCACCACTCGGCAGGACTGCTGACTTCCCCTTAAAAAATATAAAATTTTCAAAAAATGTATTCTCGATGATAACAGGAAACACGAAATCTTGATGCTGAGTGCATTTTCGAATATTATCGGCGCGCTTCCTTGTTTCTAAAATTGTCCCTTAAATGGACATTCGGTGTTAGATGGATACTTAATCTGATACGTAACAGAGCAATTAACGTAGAACATGCTCATATATTAAATATAATTATCCCCTTTCTTAGAAATGTTTACGTGTTAAAAATACTTTGATATTCAGACGTAGATAGAGATACCAATGGGTTGATAATTTTTCAAAATTGTGACTCGTTTGATCGCTCGATTCGAAGTACATAGGTACAAAATGTGGGAAAAATTCGTACCTTTCGAACACGTCGAAAACAGTCACCGACAATTTATACTCATTGTATATATGGACATACCTAAGCCTAATAACGACTCATTCGCTGAATTCTGCTTACGTAAAAAAAAATTTTAACTCGTTTTCGCGCTATTTCTCACATTTATCATACGACGCATACCAACAATCGAATTAATTAACAGAGAGGACGTGACTCTTGAAATTTTTTTCACCAGTGTGAAAAAATTTTGGGCAAATGATACTTTTGGAGGTACGATTTCGAAACCTTGCCAAACTCAGAAACGATCTTCAACTCGAGATTAGATTCACGCTATTTTCATTACGCTACGATGCAGTTCTTCGTTTGTTTATGCCTGTGATACGGTTAATAGGTATGAATTTGTACGAATTTCCGTCATTAGATGTAGAATTTTTTTCAAATTTTAAGACCATTCCTTCATTGTATGTATTTTATTGCACGACAAGGTTAAATTAGAGACGCCGCCGGAATATTATCTTGAAAATATATAAAAATATGGCGAATTAAAAGTAGATATCGAAGTTAATAAGGGCGTTTAATTGGCCAACTGAGTCTTACGTAAATTCCGAATTGAAATGCCCATATGTGTACTTACAATTTTTCTCATAATTTTCGTAGGTATGTCCCTGAAATCTAGGAATTTTCCGACGTCATTCTAAAATTGGGTATTATGAATGAAAATTGAAAAACGCAGTTTGATCAATTATGTTTTAGTATGCTGAAAATACAAATAAATAAATTTTATCCAAAAAAATTATAACGGGGTACCATTCATAAAATTGGCAAAAATTATTCTGAAAAGATGATATTTATCAATTTTGTGAATGGTGCCCTGTTATTATTTTTTAAGTAAGTACAAGATTTTCGTAAAAAATACGTAGAAATTTTCTTTTTTTTCTATATGAAAATTAAAAGACAAGTACCTACTCGTTTACTTCCTTGGGTTAGTTTTTCTTTTGGGGATGAAATGAGTGAAGTGAGGAGGTGATTTTTTCTCATAGGATGCCAAAATAATAAATGAGTATATTTTAATGAAAAAATTCATGGGAAAAAGCATAATTGAATTACATCACAAAAAAATGAACATGTTCACGGAAGTGGACCAGTTTTGACCAATTTGAAAGAAAATTTCAATACGAATGGAAAAAAGTGATGACATAATGTCAAAACAACTGGATGAAAAATGTACCTAGGTCTCAGACTTCACTCCTGAAGTTCAAAAATTTTCAAAATTTAAAAAAAATGATTCAAAAATAACAAAATTTATTCATGATTTTTTTTTTACCAATAAGTACCACCTTTCTCAAGGAGAAATCAAAATTCTGGTTTTGAGGAAATGGTCAAAATTATAATTACCTAGGTAGGTATTAATTTCTAAAAAAAAAAAAGACAAATCAATAAAAAATCAAATGTCAAGTGTTTTTTCTGAAGTAATGTAATTCGTTGGGTAGTGATTTTCATAATAAACTTTTTCCAATTTTTTGAAGAAAAAATTGCAGAGGATCACATAAAAAAGTGATTTTTTGAAATTTCAGAAAAACACTTCTATCTCTCTGAAGCAGGCATCATAGTAAAATTTTTGAAGAAAAAAGTAACTTTCAGGAACTTTTTTTGAACAAAAAGGTGACCAAAAAGTGACCAAACATTCAATTTTTTCGAAGAGCAAATTTATACAGTTTCTTGGGGGGAGAGGGCAATTTTTTGTAGTTTTCTGCAAACATTTCAAAGATAGGTAAATCAACTAAAAAGATGTGAATAATTTCAAAAGTGATTTTTTGAAATTTCAGAAAAATACTTCTGTCTCTCTGAAGCAGGCATCGCATCGTAGTGAAATTTTTGAAGAAAATGGTAACTTTCAGTAACTTTTTTTGAGCAAAAAGTGACCAAAAAATTACCAAAAATTAGGTAACCAAAAGTAACCAAAAATTCAATTTTTTCGGAGGGCAAATTTTTTTACAGTTTTCTGGAGAGGGAGCATTTTTTTTGTAGTTTTCTGCAAACATTTCAAAGATAAATCAACTAAAAAGATGTGAATAATTTCATTTACCTATTAAATTCCTTCGTCAAAACAACAAACAAACTAGCAAAAATCTATTTTTTAATTTTTTTCTTAAAGAATTTTGAAAAATAGTAATTTCCAAGTGAAAATTTGAATTTTTGCCTGCAAGTGCGAAGAAAAAGTGACTTTTGAGGGGAAAAAAGTAACCAAAGTGACCTGTTAGACATGAAATTTAACCATAAGTGACTGAAGTCGATAAAAGTGATTAACACCCTAAAAAAGTGACCTATACTATGATGCCTGCTGAAGTAAAAAATCTTCTCATTGAATGATGATTTTGATTGAAAATTGCCATACCATTCAATAAAATTCATTCTTTTTCCAAATTTTCATTTTTTCTCTAATATTACTCTCGTGCAGGGCCGTATTTAGGCACAGGCGACATAGGCGCGAGCCTAGGGCGGCAGATATCATGGGCGGAAGATTTTGAAAAGCATTTTTTTTTTTGTAATTTTCCTCATTTGCCATTTTACATTACAAAAATCTGGTGCAAGTAGGAATACAAGAAAGTGAGCAACCATGGAGGGGCGGCGGTAATTTTATTTTATTTTATTTTTTTATATAACTAATCAAATAAAAAAGACGAAAAATATTTTTTTATTGGGGGGGGGGGTGTACAGATTACGTTTTCAAAGGGGTGGCAATTTCTATTCTGCCTCTGAGCGCCGTGAGGTTAAATCCGGCTCTGCTCTCGTGCGAATGAACAAGAGGAGATAACCTGACAATCATGTTGGAGGTCTGTAAATATTTTAAAACGTTCTTTCGACTTCATTTTACACTTTTTTTTGGAACCCCTCTCAGCAGTCAAAGGCTTTGCCAAGAGGTGGCCCGGGGGAGGGCAGACCACTCCAAAAAATTCTGGCCTCCACCTACACCCCAAAAAAGTTGTATTTATAAATTTACAGCCCACACTGCGACTGTTGAACGAAATCAAACTTGGTTTTATACTAGTTTTTATTTTGCACAATTTTTACTTCGTAATTTTCCCTTTCGAGTTGATTTTTTTTTGCATGATTACCAAAGTTTCATGCTTAAAATCTTAATATTTTTCAAGATTGTTACTTTTAAAATGAATGCAAAAAATCAATTAAATCTACGAATGTGTGCATTTTTAGCCAATGAAAAAAATCAGCCCGCTGTTTTAATCAAGTTCCATCCTTCGAAAATATTTGAAATTGGAAAAGATTGGAAAGAATTTTCTCAAAGTTTTCCATTCTTCTATTAGTTCAAATTTTTACAACTTTTTCCAAGTTGATTTTTTCCATCTCTTAAAATCTTTTGCAAGTTCAAATTTTCACAATTTTTTCAAAAAATCTTTCAACATTGAATTGCTGAATGAATTTGCCTAGTACACATTTCTTTTAAAAAAATTTTCCCAAATATGTTTTTCAACTCGATGAACTAACTGCTTGAGTTATAATATATTTTTTAATAAACGAAACAGTCAGACATATATTACCACGTATTTTTTCTTCAAAATGTGAAGTGTAAATTAAAAAAATTATTATTAATTAAACACCCTGCACTTGCCAGTTAGTATTTCCCCATTATTAAAATGTTTACGATAATTATTATTTTTCAATTTATGTCATTACTCATCACCATATTCAAGCTAAGTTTTTCAAAAAATGAAGAAAAAACAGTAAAGTGTTCTTAAATTGAAAGGAAATTTTGAGATTTATTTGAATTGGAATGGGAAACAAAAAAAGCAGCCCCTTCTGCCTCCGCCTAATAATCACAAAATTGCATTTCAAGCCAAGGAAAATAGGCTCGTGACAGAAAATTTGGAAAAACATGATGGATAACCCTTATTTGTTTAAAAAATTTATGATTTTAGGCAAAAAAAATTGAAAAGTTGCACTTGCAGTCGGAGAATTTGTATCAATTCACCATCAATTTTTTTATCCCTTCACAACTCCAACTTTCGTACATCCCTAGATCTCAATTATTGGTCTAGAGCTAGGAATTAATCTCTACATAAAAATATTCATTCATTCATATAATTAATTAATTATTTTAGATAATAATTTAAATATAATTTCTTAAAAAGTACCATAGGAAATGGAAATCCTATTCTTTATCAACGTTTATTTTGATTTCTTTGACCACCCAGAAGTCTATATTTTAATTTTGCCAGCATTTCGATCCATACATACTCCTTCCTCCATCATAAATTTCATATTTTTATATCCGTGACAGCCCAAAACCAATAACTCATCAAAAAATACAACTCGAAAGCTCAGGGTCCATAAAGAATCCCTAAATATTCCATATCCTACATCCGCCTTGGTCTTCTTGAAAATTTGTTAAGGTTGTTAGACGAGTTTTGATGGATTAACAATTTTCGTTAATGCTTAAAGCTTACGTAAGAATATATTCCGATAGTGGCGAGGTAATCGCCAGAGCATTTAATATTTTAATTAATTATTTCTTTTTAATAAGTCAATATCTAGTTCAAGTACGTGAGACGTAAGTAATTAGGTGGGTGGATAGTTGGTTCCTGTAAGCACCTGTATATAGCGAAATACTTGTCGAAAGCTGCCCCCCTCCTTCAAAATATTTTCATCTAGAAACCTTCACTCCCATTCTGTAACCTATTTCGAACCTATTCTGGTGACTTCACAGCACTTCGGTCATTGAAATGAGACTTTTTTATATTTTAATGAAATATGGACGCCTACCTAATTAAATTTTAATTGATTTTTGAAGTGTACGATTTATAATTTTACATCACCAATTTTTCATTTTCACGAAATTTTTCCGGTATCGGTTTGATTGGAAAATTACGATTAGGAGATTTGAAGCTCCCCTTAAATTTTTCATCAAAATCATCATCTACCTACATGAAAACCTCTCGATAATTCCTTCCTCATGGAATTATTATCACCACGATTAAAAATCATTAGGGGCAGTTGAATCTCGAGCATTACTCGTAAATTTCGTAGGAAATTCATTCCTCGCATTTTTATATTTTTCAAAACGAAAAAAAAAGGACAATATGCAATTAATTTCAACTTATTACCCAGTAATGCAGCGTACGATGATTTTCAATCGTGAATTACGTATTAATACGCCACCTCGATCACAATTACAATTACAAATAAATTATGTGTAAATTACTATTTAAATTTTTTATACACGTATCTCTTTATGGATACTTCTTAGGTTAAATATAACAACCACGAAACACCCGAGTCACGAATTAATATTCGACAATGGCGAAGGTATTGAGAAACGTAGCACAATTGAAAACACCTATACTACCGTTTCGGCGCCGAGTGATTTTGCAATATTAAAGCGAAAAAACGTATTTTTGGAGCATGTCGCACCGTCGTTCGATTCAAATAAGAAAGTAAAATGTTAGAAAATTAAACCGTTAATTAATCATCTGTGAAAGTAATTAAATCGATGATGAATCGATCAGATGCTACGAGATCAAGTGGCATGACGAATCTTCGATAAAATTTCTAAAATTCTAACGTCGACTTGAATTTAAGAGCGGAGAACATGGGCGTGACTGGACCTTCTGAGAGGGGTGTGCCAAAACTTTGGGACCTCCAATAAAATCAAAAAAAATATATATCTATGTCCAAAACATTTTCATTCATCAAAAATGTGCAAATAATGACTTTGGGCACATTTAGCGAATTTTTATTCCATCCCTGGGGGGGGGGGCTGGAACCTCAAAATACAAAATTTAAGAAAAAAGGGTAGCAAAAACCTAGAAAAAAATTGAAATTTTGCAATTATTTCGAGTGATATGCCTAAATCTATGTTTTCGAGGGCGTAGAATACGAATTTGACAATATTTTTTGCTTTGGGATTAAGGGTTTGGGTGAAATGGCGGTAAAGGAGGAGTGAGACTAGAAAAAATTTGTGATTTTTCCGAGTAATATTTTTTGACCTTATGTTTCTGTGGTCATGGAATACAAATTTAGCAATAATTTTCTCTTAGAAATGATAAATTGAGATAGGCAGGGAGAAAAAGTCTGCAAAATTTTGAGTTTTGAAATTTTTTCGAGTTGAAATCTATGTTTTTAACGGCGTAGAATACGAATTTAGCATTTTTTTTTCTTTTCGGAATGAAGGATGGCCGGAGAGGTAGGGATGGAAGGGAGGTTTGGAAAATTTTGAATTTCGCTACTTTTCAGAGAAAAAATGTATCGAAATTGATGTTTTCGAGGGTGGTAAGATATAAATTCGAGAGGGAAGGTAAAATACATTTTTCAAGTAAACTTATGACAGTTATGACACACCGAAAGTTCAGAATGTGGCAGCGTTCTTCGTTCCTTCCATCACTGGTAAAACTAATACTTTATTTGCTGACAAGTGGTAAAACTTGTAGATTTTTGAAAAAACTACTAGTTGCTTGGAAAAAACTACTATTTTTTGGTATAAGGGTGTTGAATAAATGAAATTTTCATTTTTACAGAGCAATGAGGTAATTTTGAAATTTAAAAAATTATCCAAAATTCGAGAAATGAACTTTAGCTCTGGAAATTTTAGATAGGTATTCCAACTCGAAGTAAAATTTTGAGCCTAAACAAAAATAACTCGAAAATACATCATAACAGAACCTCATATGCAAAATTTCAGATGCTGAAGTTCATTTTTCAAATTTTGGCGAATTTTTGAAATAAAAATTAAGCAAGTGACTTTTCATCGAAAAAGACAACTTGAGGACTTTTTTCACAACATGACAAAAAATATACTTACCATTAGAAGAATGTAAATTGGTGGATTCAGCGTTATTTAAATTCTCAGAGATTATGCACTCGAGTTTGAATGATATTTCTATAACTTGCGATGACTTTGCAAAAATTGGGAAATTATTCAAAACCTCGCATAATTTTCCAAAAGTAGAGCGATTTTTTTCCACAGCCTGAACGATTTTCCAAAAATACGAGTAGATAAATCTCCCAAAACTTGGACAATTTTCTACAAAAAAAAGATTTTTTACAAATCGGAAAATTTTTATGAAATTTCCATAATGTCATTAAAATTGCAAGATTTCTCAAAAAAAAAAAATTCAAGAAATTGGGCTGTAGGTGAGTTTATTTTCGACGAAATACCCATGTGAAAGAATGGACGAATGGATTCCCATTTTTTCAGGGTAGGTACGAGTTGAATCCCACTTCTTCTCAAATATTTCTTTCATCTCCGAATTTTTTCAAATTCCAACTCCCAATTTTTTCAAATTATTTTCAACTCTGAATTTTTTTTTCCAAGTATTTTCAACATCAGAATCTTTTTCAACCTAAAATTTTCTTAGATTTTTCCATGTTTAAATGTACTTTTCTAAATTTGTTCTCAAAATAGTTTTCAGTATTGAAAATTTACTTGAAAAAAGGATATTGCCACCAGGACATATTAGCAAATTTTACCCAAAAAATTGTCCCTGGAGAAAAAAAAATTGAAAAATCTGAGAAAAGTAGGGTGTGCCAAGGCACATCCGGCAGTCACGCCTTTGCCGGAGAATAATTTCAATTATCGAAATAAAAGAATTCTAAGAAGAGGTGTTCTTGAATTTTGAGACCTTGGTCGGGTTTTTTGATGAATGTTTATTTTTTATCGTGATTGAAATTTTTCTGACAAGTTTATGTCTTCCCTAATCGTTGATATTTTGTATCCGCGTAACGATTCTATTTACGTCAGTGATCATATTTCATGAGAAGAAGTGGATCTGTGAGAAAAGATAGGTAATTCCCGTTTAGCGAATTCGCTGCTAGGAGCTAATTCTACATTTACTAATGACGTTTGGCAAAAGCTATGAATCCGGTTTTTTGTGCTATCTGCAACGTCCTCCTTTAGCGAATTTATAAGAAAGAAAATATGTCTACAAGTTGGTCAAAAATTATACCTAGGTTATTTTTCAAGTTCGCCAGCGAAATAGTAAGAACGAATATTGAAATATTTACATGTGTTTGGGATGTCTTATGTGAGTAAACTTGACAGTGCGTATGAATTTAACGCCGGTAAGATACTCGGAGAACATTTTTCCATGTTTTTTAAGGTGTTAACCTGTTCATAGGTTAGTATTGTTTAGATAACCTTGAATGATGGGTAAGAATGTCAATACGTTTATGTACAGTTAATCGACGTATGCCTACAGAACAACGCCGGAGGCCTTGACGACATTTCTAACTCGCCAACATTTTATCCCCTATCGGTTTGGAAGCGATAAAGATAAAAGGATTTGGTAGACTGTCGTGTTCGTGAAATCTTTGATTTTAAGATGAAATTATTTATTGGTTAAGAAATTATTCGCATTTGATAAAATTTATCTATTTTTCTTCGAATTTATCAAATTTTTAATTTGTATTCTGAAAAATTGTTTGATCGGGTTCCAAAAAAATATGAGGAAATGCATTAAAATGTTTTATTACTTACTGCTTGAATTTTTACAAGGAAATATTTTCCGATCATAGATGATCGATTTTTCAATTCATTGCCAATTAATTTGACATCTGAAGATGAATAATGTTGATCTTTTTTTTTTTTTGTATTACCTGCCTGCTTAGTTTACCCAGAATTGAATGTACGAGTAATTTGCTTTGATTTTATCTTGGACTCGAACCGATTGATTCCAATATACTTACGAAAATTCGTAGGCCTAATTTTTTTCTTTCATCAGTATAACCCATTTTTTTTTGGCAAATTTTACTGTTTTTTCGACTCTTCGTAAATTTTCTTCTTTCTTTCACGGGTCCTTGACTTCTTTCGCCTCATTAAATAATTGATGGATATTGCTTGTTTGTGAAGCTTACATTTCCGTTTATGAATCATTGTCACATTGCTGTTTGTGAATTGGTATTGAAATTTGAGCAATGACAGTTTAGT
Organism: Pseudococcus viburni; assembly: GCA_033439095.1. NCBI lineage: Eukaryota > Metazoa > Arthropoda > Insecta > Hemiptera > Pseudococcidae > Pseudococcus > Pseudococcus viburni. The sequence continues at coordinate 368,589 of JAVBJF010000311.1, forward strand.
AGAAGGTAAGAGTTCTGCGTTCAAACAGAGATTAACGGAATCTATAGTTCCGTTTAGAGTTCCATAATGTTTTTTTTTTTTTTAGAAAGCGAAGAGGATGAAGGGATGGAGGGAGAGGGGGGAGTCTGGGAACCCATTTTTAATAAAACATCATCTTTTTTCTCATTAAATTTGTTTTCCTTACCTAAAATGTCAAATTGTGATGTTTTTCCATATTTCACTCAAATTTTCATCTTATCAAGTCCACGAATTCAGGGACATGGCCAGAAATTTCTCATAGAAGGGGTCCGAACTTTCATAATTTTCTGAGAAATTTTGAGTTCAACTCCCTCTCCCTCCCCAACTAAATTTCTATTTACTATAAAAACATTAAATCCAAAATTTGAATAATTTTCATTAATATCAAGGAGTCGCAGAGGTATTATAAAATTCTTAGGCGATTTGGATAAAATATTTAGGAAAAAGGCTTCGATGAAAATGTAATTTTGGACCAAACAACCTCCATACTAATTATTTTGACCTTAGGAACCAAAAATAATACCTAACAAATCCAGGCAGTGGCGTCGGAAGCTTTTTTTGGGAGGGTGCAAAGTGGGTATGGAGACTTGGAATATACAGACAGGAGCCTTTTTTTGGCATAATCACCTCAAATAATTCAAATCGTGATTTTGCTCATGCCCAAAAATTTGATTTTTCCACGTAAATTCTTGACCTCCTGAGAAGGGTGTCCGAACCCTCTGGACTTTCCTTGGATGCCTTTTTTATTAACTTTTCAGTCATATTTTAATTTTTTATAAAATTTGAAATTAAAATTTTACTCAAACATTTTTATTTTTTCTCCAAAATTTGATAAAATTACTCCTATTACCCAAGTAAGTAGGTAATTATTCATTAATTAAAAATTTGAAAAAATTTTGGTAGGCATTTGAAAATTTAGAGATTTAAATATTTTCGCATGCAAAATTATCAAAAAATGGTGAACATTCAAAAAATTTCAAGTTCATTTTTACAATTTTGGGTTTCGTTTTTGCTCTTCTCGTTTTTATGAAATTGTAATGTTTTCGTTTTTTTAAAACGTTTTTTTTTTTCGTTTTTGATTTTTTGTGGAAGTCAAAATGTGAATACGTAGTAATCAAATATAACGATGAAAACTGAAAGTCGAAAAATTTATCAAAAGAGCAAGAAAAATGTGCAAAATATTGTGTTTTTTAATGAATTTCTTCATAAACTGGAATACAAAATAAACATCCAATATGTGAAACGAAAAATAAAAGGACAGCTTCATGTTTTATTTTCACGTTTCTTCTTTCTCTATAAAACTTCAGGTTATATATGATTGAAAAATCCAATTTTTCAAGATTTCACCATCATAAATTGATTTTTAACTACTATTCGCTTGATTTTTGAAAGTTGGAATCTAGAAATCTTAAGCTTTTCACACCCTAAATATTTCATTTTGAAAATGTATGCCCCATTATCCCACCACAGGTCTGTATAGATTCGAAAATAAATTAAAATCATATTTTCCTTACCAAAATGTCGAAAAAAATCAAAAACGAAAAAAACAAAATGATATTTTTTTCGTTTAACGTTATTTGTAAAATTGTGTTTTCGTTTTTTTTGTTTTGTAAAATGTTGAAAAAAACGTTTTTTTCTGTTTTCTGTTTTCATAAAGTTTTTGAAACCCTGTCAAAACCCCTGCATTTTTCGTCAATTATTTTAAACTGTTCTTAGAATCCTTCATCACACATTTGATTTTTTTTAATCTGATGTTGTTCATTGTTCATTTTTCATTTCAAAACGTATGTTATAACAAGCTTACAAATTATCAATACTATTTACTTCAATTTCTTCCAACAGTGATTTTTTTGTGACCGGGGGGGGAGGGGTGGTAAAAAATTCCTTCGAAAGTCCAATAAATATTTTTCCAAAGTCCTGTACAATTTCTGGTTACAGTAAGTACTGTATACAAATTTCCACAAACTCAACTTTTTCAACTCTCGAAAAATCATAAAAAAATTATTTCATATCCAATTTTGAATCTCATTGAATATGAACTATGATGAAGGCCGTGAAATCTTCTCGGTAGAACCTAAACAAATGCATCGTAGCTAAAAAAAATAATAATAATAAACTCGCAACGCAGGGCATCACGTATAATGACTTCTATAATATGCAAATGCCATTTTATGGATTTTGACAGACACCTTGAAAATGAAAATTTTCACATTCGTTTTAATTCACTTCAAAAATACACGAAACCAGAGATTGACGGCTAATTATAAAAGCGCACCGACTGCATCTGACCGGAATCAACAAGACGACTCGTAATTAAAATCAGCGCGATTGTTGATCTATTGCACCGAAGCTATGGGAATGAAGGGAGGAACAAGAGTGACTTCTATAATGTGAATAAACTAGTTTATTAACTCCAGTAATATACCTACGGAGGGTAACATACGATAATATGTAATCTGTGATGAACCTATAATATGAAAAAAAAACTCGTAAGATTACACACACACAGACTGGATTCCAAGTCGAACGTTAGGTACTTTATAAATGTTGGCCAGTGACCTATACCATTCAACTGGTCGAACATTTACTTCGGATGCTCAAGGTTAAGGTAATCTCTTTAACATTCTTCCGAGCGAAAAATGTGAGAAGAAAGTATACGTAACTGTTGGCGCCATCACAAATGGCCATTGTTTTATTACGAATACGAACTGATGAGGTGAAAAAAAAATCGGCGGAGATTCGTCCGAGATGGCGAAAATTTCAATATTTTCTAATACTACTCGTGTGTAGTTGGCTTCTAAACGTGTATAGGTTTGAGTAAATATTGTCTCACCATCCTTATACTTCTAAATTGACCCGTCATGTATCGAAATCTTCGAGAATGTGTGTTTAGTGATTACAAACATTTAGCGAGTATGGTAGAATCATAATTTTCTCTTTCGCACCGATAAATATTCGAGAAAGTGGGCTCTTTTCCTCGGCTCAAAATGGAATAATTTTTTGCGTCGAACATTTCTTTTTATATTGGTACAATAAATAGACTTATCGTAATTTGCGAAATTTTGAGATATCCGAAAGTAGTAGGTACATATGTGACAGTGACGTATTCTCGAAGAAATGCTGGTACACATGTCCGCCATATTATTTGCAACGTTGCAAATGCGGGGTTTCGTCCGAGTGGAATAAATTATTCTCGAGTTACATTTTAGAATTTTAATGGAGTTTCTTCTCGAGAATAGGACTTGACCATAAAAAATTCATCGAAGATTCGAACCATGTGGTTTTTTGGATTGTTTCCAGCAGAATTTCTTGTGTCGTTCAGTGACTTTTTTTTTCACCACTTTACAACAACGTAAATAATTTCTTTGTATTTCGGATTTTTCACGTGTACCGATGAAAGGTATCTGATGATAGAGGTTTAACTGGTTACGAAGACGTTGATACTCGAGTGTTTTATATTGGTATTCGAATTTCCAGGTATCCAGATGGTACTTGATGTGTAGGTAAGGACGAGAATTTTTTCAATTTTACACGAGTTTAAAACTATCAATGAATATTAATGAATTGTCACAATGACGAGGTGATCGAGAGCTGGAAACTTTTGGACCTTTATTTTGAAGCTAAGTTAAGATTTTGAAGCAAAGTTAAGAACAATTTTGAGAATGAAACAAATTATTTTAGGATATCTACTGTTTATCAAAAATTACGAGAATTAAGCTGAAAATTTTCAATTTTTTCATAATTCGTTGTTCATTGTCTTCCTTCCCCGTAAAAAAATGAAAACACATTTTAAATCGATAAATCCACTCAAAATCCTGCAATTTTTCGACTTACCTCACTGAATAGAAAATCGACGAGGAAATTTCAAGAAACATAATTCAGTTTGTTGACCCTAAGAGAAAAGAAAACGACTTTTTTTCAAAAAAAAAAAACGAACTTGAAAATTTCAAATTTTGTCAAAAAAATTGATAAAAAGTAAACTATTTTGTAAAAAAATTTTCTAACAATTAAAGAGTAATCTTTTGGTTAAATTTAGATATTTGACAGTTCATTTTCTACGATTTCCAGCCTCATTAATTAAGTTAGCTTTTACATCACCAATTGAAAGGTATTATTTTAGGTATAGAGACTAAGCACCTGCTTCAGCTATAGGTATATTTAATTTACCAGGTTAGGTTTAAATTCGCTATTTTCACAGGCGTAACCAAAAATTATTCCAGGGTGGGGCTGAATTGGATAAAAAATGAGGGGACACAATTCATGGAAAAATTGAGTAATCTGTTATTCAGTAGCGTAGTCAGTAGATTTTTAATGGGCGAATAATACTAACTTGGAAAAAACAATGTATCTATACCTACTTAAAATTTTCTGCAACTGAATATCTGAATCAGCTTAGTGAAAATCAGACTTCTTAAATCAGAAAAATCAGAGATTTTCAAAATTGAGAATTGATTGAAAAATGGCTGATTTTTGTGTGGAAAATCATTGAAAAATCACTGATTTTTGTGTGGAAGATCATTGAAAAATCATTGATTTTTGAGTGGAAGATCATTGAAAAATCGTTGATTTTTGACTGGAAGATCATTGAAAAATCACTGATTTTTGACTGGAAGATCACTAAAAAATCAATGATTTTTGACTGGAAAATCATTGAAAAATCATTGATTTTTGACTAGAAGATCATTGATAAATCATTGATTTGTGACTGGTGGACCACTAGAAAAATCACTGATTTTTGACTGGAAAAACATTGAAAATTCATTAATTTTCATCTGGAAGATCATTGAAAAATCAGATTTTTGACTGGAAGGTCATTGAAAAATCATTGATTTTTGACTGGAAGATCATTGAAAAATCACTGATTTTGGACTGGAATATCACTGAAAAATACTGATTTTCGACTGGAAGATCACTAAAAAATCATTGATTTTTGACTGGAAGGTCACTGAAAAATACTGATTTTCATCTGGAAGATCATTGAAAATTCATTGATTTTCATCTGGAAGATCATTGAAAAATCATTGATTTTTGACTGGAAAAACATTGAAAATTCATTGATTTTCAACTGGAAGATTAATGAAAAATCATTGATTTTGACTGGAAGATCATGGAAAAATCACTGATTTTTGACTACATAGAAGATCATTGATAAATCATTGATTTGTGACTGGTAGATCACTAGGAAAATCACTGATTTTGGACTGGAATATCACTGAAAAATACTGATTTTCGACTGGAAGATAAACTGGAAGCTCATTGAAAAATCATTTATTTTTGACTGGAAGGTCACTGAAAAATACTGATTTTCATCTGGAAGATCATTGAAAATTCATTGATTTTCATCTGGAAGATCATTGAAAAATCATTGATTTTTGACTGGAAAAACATTGAAAATTCATTGATTTTCAACTGGAAGATTAATGAAAAATCATTGATTTTTGACTGGAGGATAAACTGGAAAGTCTTTGAAAAATCATTGATTTTGACTGGAAGATCATGGAAAAATCACTGATTTTTGACTACATAGAAGATCATTGATAAATCATTGATTTGTGACTGGTAGATCACTAGGAAAATCACTGATTTTGGACTGGAATATCACTGAAAAATACTGATTTTCGACTGGAAGATAAACTGGAAGCTCATTGAAAAATCATTTATTTTTGACTGGAAGGTCACTGAAAAATACTGATTTTCGACTGGAAGATCATTGAAAAATCATTGATTTTGAGTGGAAGATCACTAAAAAATCATTGATTTTCGACTGGAAGGTCATTGAAAAATCACTGATTCTCAGTAAAATTTATTCTACCGATTCAAAAAGGCATAAATTTTACAAAAATTTGGACTGAATCAGATTTAGAGAGTAGGTACATCATAAGTTCATTCGATAAATTCATACATAGATCGAATAAAATCTCCACCCTAGCGATGCGAGGGTGAAAATTTTTTGAATAATAATAATTGACGTTTAAAAATAAAAATGAAAAATGAAAAATCTCCTTTCTGAGTTTAAGGAGATGCTCGAGTTCTCCGAGCCCTACCCTTGGAGCCTATGGGTGTGCTTCATTGATCTTTAAAAAACTTTCGAGTTTTTTTGGGAGCGGGGACGAGGCTTTAGCCCGGTAGTCCTCTCCCTGATTGCGCCTTTGACTATTTTTGTATCTGTGTTTTTTCGAAATTTTCTAGGTACCTATATTTTTTGTAAAAAAGTTTCAAAATAATTTACTTTGCTGGTTTCCTCTCTCCAGCCTCCATTGCCTCCTTTACTCCTCTCTGCCTCTCTCTCCACCTCTTTTCCTTTCTCTCCTCTCTCCCGAATCAATTCTCAGTACATAATTATTAAAACATTTAAAACATGAAATTCATTTTAAAAAAATAAGTTATACTTAATAAGTAATTCTTCAATTTATAAAAATTTCTGCAATTTTTTTCCAATTCAGAAATTGAGAAAATAAACGATAAAATTTCAACTTTTGCATTATTTGGAAAAAAACACGGTAAAAATTATACAGGGCCAATCATTTTTTCACTACTTTTTACCAAAATGTCCATCAATTCATTACTTTTTCATTACTTTACCTATCCTTTTTTATAATCAGAATAAATTAGTTATCACTATCAGGATTATTCTATAACTGAAATCAGTTTCCCTGGGTATCTTCGTACTGTCAAATACATAAAGACGAGTATATTCGCTGAACCCTCTCTTTTTTTGGGGGGAGGGGGGGAGGGAGTGGAAAGAATCATATTACCGAGGAGATTTGAAGTCGTGAAAAACTCGTTTGAAATTATTAATTTGAAAATGATAGGTAATTTTTGGACAAATTTCTAACCGTAATAGACATTAGAAAAAATTATATAGTTTCAAATATTCAAGCCTACATATTAGTAAAATTTTCAGATGTTTTAGTTGTGAATTTTTCAAAAAAAATGGTTTTCACAATCAAGTTTTTTCGTTTTTCTTCCTTTCCCATCCCCTTACCAAGCTGCTTCGTGTAACCTTTTAAGTGAACAAGACACTTGAAAAACTCTACAGATTTCAAAAAATTAATCTTCGTATTTTCAAAGAAAAGAGAATCGATAAAATTGAGTAATAAATTTAGGTTCAGCGAGGACAGGACGAAAACTTACGAAAATTGCAATTTCGTACGTAGAAAAATAAATAGAAAATTCATACTTATTACGAAATCAATTTTACCTTGACGTAATTTTCTAAATTGAAAAAGAAGAGGATGTATTAATTTATTACCCGCATCAATATTTCAAATTTCACCCCAAAATTTTTCTACCACTAATTTTCCAATAAAAAAATCTCCATCTAGCACAGGAATAAAAATCCAATATTTCCACAGGTAAAAAAATTTTAAATCCTCTTCTTCGCCAAGATTTCACGAACCGTTATAACGATGCTACTTCCTATATACTTCTATTTTCGGTATATTGTTTTGAAAAATTACCCATCGCGTAATAAAAATTGATTCATACAAACGGAAGAATAGGCGAATAATGAATGATTACATGAATTGTTACATTACCGTAGAACAGCGGAGAAACCGGTTTGCGTCAGCTTTTATCCGATTAGAAGACCTTGACATTGATTATCAGATGATGAATTTTGATACGAATGAAAATTCTCGTAATATATGGCGCGGCTCGTATACACAGTCAGGAAGACAGGGACATTGTCATTTGATACTGGATTTCGAAATTAGTTCGTGCGTAGAATTTATTCAAGAGGAAATTATAGCTCGTTAGTAAGAAGGAAGGGAAAAAATTAATATTATGGGTGATTTTTGATCAATGATCAGTGGTCAGGTTTTTTGAACTTCGAGAAAGTTATAATTAATTTCGAAGATAACTTATTTTAAAAATTCAATTTTTTAGGAAAAATTTTTAAAATTTAATTTTTTGAAAAAATTTTAAGAAAGTTTTGAAAAAAATCTTTAAAAATCCTAAAAAATTAAAATTTTTAAAAAAGTCTTAAAAATTGAGGGTTTTTAAAAAAATCTTTGTAAATTGAGGTTTTTTAAAAAAATCGTTGAAAATTGAGTTTTTTAAAAAAATCTTTGAAAATTGAGGTTTTTTAAAAAAATCGTTGAAAATTGAGTTTTTTAAAAAAACTTTGAAAGATTAAATTTTTTTAAGATCTTAAAACTTGAATTTTTTAAAAAAATCTTTAAAAATTGAATTTTTTTGAAAAGATTTTGGAAAATTGAATTTAAAAAACTTAAAAATTGAGTTCTTTTGAAAAAATTGAAATTTTTTCGAAAAAAATTCAAGAAAAAATATTTAAAAATTGAATTTTTTAAGAAATTTTGAATTTTTTTCAGAACCTTTAAAAAATTGAACTTTTTAAATAAATCTTGAAATTGATTTTTTTCAAATCTTCGAATTTTTTTGTAAAACTCCTATTTTTTGTCAGATCTGGCGCATCTCCATAATCCATTAATCTCGAAATTTTTCTCAAACCCCCGCAGGTACCTTTTCTTACTTCAATTGGAATATTTTTCGAAATCAATCGACAAACGTAAAACATTTATAAATCATGCTCGATCGACGAAAAACAAGCAGGGTATCATTGCTACCGCGAGTGTAACTAATGCAACGTTAGATTCTTTAAAACGAAAGAAAACCGTCGGGAACGAATTGAAATCTACAAAACATTGCGACACAGTCGAAAAAACAATACCATACGTATAACAAAACATAAACCATCATCACGCACACTTGATATTTTACCTTGATAACTAAAACGTTAAAAATGCAATCAATCATTTACCATCGATCAAAATGCGCTAAGGCGTTATTGCGACGTCTGCGAACTCAAAAATAATAATATCAATAGTAGGCAACTCGTACCCGTATGTAGGTCTGTACACCAATAAATCGTCATGTTGAAACACCTCGATTCATTTTATTAAAATAATAACGAACTCTCCGGCGCTAGATGTGATGCTGTAAAAAGCATAACGACATCGAATCTAATTCCTTCGTATGTTATTGCTTCCTTCTGGGAGTGGGGGAGGGAGGAGAGAAAGGGGTAATCATATTACAATTACCTGTTGGGTAAATATTGGCCAAATGTGCCCAGATAAATTTTCTCACTCGATCGCAACGGACTTATGAAAGAAATGTCCACGTGTGAGGTACGATTATAGGTACCAGATACGTACATTTGTTATCAACTTAACGTGTAAAGTTAAAAACCGTTTCGAATTAGTTCTGTTGTGGAAGGCTTTGGGTGTTTGAAAATACCGACGAAGGTTCGAATTTCCTAGCCGGCTGTACGTAGATCTACCTAGTCTGGTCTATGATAATTGTAGTATATATGGAGGGAATTATGACGAAATCGTTATGAACAAAATGTGAAGGCTGTGAGAAATTGGAGAATAGCAATGAAATGTCGGAAAGTAATGATTGATTATTTTTTATTGTCATTTGTTATTGTAAATTTAAACGTAAATGCATACCTGATATTAGTAAATATTTTCCTAGGTGATGAGCTTTGCATGATATACGATGAGCGATGAAAAAAAAACAAAAAAACAAAACGCGAACAGAATCGAAATGAGATTTTATTTTTATTTTCTGGTATAAAAACTAATTTTGAAATTATTGATATTGAGATTTCTCCTCAAAATGTTTTTTATTCTGAGCAAAAAAATGATGCAAAATTTTACAAAGAACAAAAAAATATTCATTCGTTGAAAAAATCATTGAAAAATGAATACGAACACTTTAAACTTGACGAATCCGCTTAAGTGAATAAATTGGCAATATTCTGCTACTTTCAAGTTTCAACAGCTGCCTCGTGCCTCTTCTTATCTCATATCCTTCTGTCTGTGTTTCTTTATCTTGCTCGCAAATGTTGATAATTATCATAGATATATCTACCGATGAACTTATCTTTTAGATAATTTTAATCCTCGTTTGCACCCAAATACTCGCTTAGTAAGTTTTGGGACCTGGTCGGTATTGTCTCGTTCGTTTATTCAAGGTTTGGTATCATCGCTTTTGTTATGATAATCGCTAATCTTGATTTAATAATTCGTAAGGTGGTGGGGTTAGAAGGGTGAAAACCGTCGTAAAACTATCAAGAAGATCTTTTTATTTCAAAAATATCAATCAGCTATGTGCCATTTTTTGCTTTTCGTACGTAATTGTGATTTATCAAAAAAAAAAAAATTGACAAGTTCCAATTTTTTTTTCAACTATAGCTTTTAGTCCTTTTGTTCTTTCTTAGGCAATCTGGAAATTTTAAACTCTATTATGTACCTATGGAAAACTGAAACCAATAAAATTGAGCAAACGAAATTTAAATTTTTTCAGTCATTCGTCACTCTGATTGGCCAATCTTGTCATAGTCTGGCATATGATCAGGATTTCGTTTAGAGAAGGGGTATCAATTTTCATCCTTTACACAGGTATAAAAAGATTTAATTTTTGTTGATAGTTGGAAAATTTGAAGAAATTTCCCTTGAACTGAAAGTTGTTGGGAATTATCCCAAAACGCAGCAAGTTCAGTGTAGAAAATTTTACAGAAACTGTCAAATCTATCCAATATTAGAAGGGAAAAATTCAGAGTGATGCCTATTTATAGTTTTTTGAAGTTTGAACTTGGTGTGTTTTGGAAAAATACTCCTCAAATAAATTATTAAAAATTTTAACTGTATCGGCTCATATTTTACTTTTGTACTGATATGTTTTTGTTGGCTAAAAATGGATAAGTATGCGTATTTTTCATTATTTTTTTTCTGAAAGGAAGGGAAATGTGCATTGTGCAAGGATAAAGAAGTGGATAATCGTTTCCTGCGAGACCAAAAATTTCTCATCAAATATTTAAAAAAATAGCTTAATCATTTCTTGTTTTCCTAGCATTTATTTTCCAAAAAATTCCTGAAATTGAAAAAAAACACGATAAGTATTTGGAAAGTTTTTTTCAAAATCCCATTTCTCGACTTTTTCTTCATTCGAATCTATATTTTTTTTGATTTTCTGAGATGATTGCAACCTGAAATTTGAATTTTCAAGATTCCCAATGAGTTTAAATTTTTCTAAGAATATTTTTATATTTTTCAAACATCCGGAGTATAATTCAACTGACAAGGGACCTATTTGAGGTCTGGCACGCCAAAAATTTTTTTACAGGTTTATAGAGCATCACAAGAAACTTCCACAACCAAAATTTTAGTCCCTAAAGTTGACATGGGAAAGTTGTGGGGTTTGAATTTCTAAATTTTTCCATTTTTTGCATAGGTATGAGTGAAAGTTTACCCCCCCCCCCTCAGGCAACTACTCCATCTCCAGATGGCCTATATTGAGGGTAGTTCGTGGTATAAAATTTATCTCCAAAAGTCATACGGGGGTGAGTTATTTGAATTTTTGTAATTTTTTTGTGTATCGGACGATTTTTCGACATTCAAACCCTCATAACTCCCTCTTCAAGTCAAATTTGGGGGCTAAAATTTTTGGAGTGGAAGTTTCTTGTGATGCTCTACAAACTTGTAATTTCTGTGGGGGATGTCAGACCTCTGGTAGGTCCCTTGTGAGATGAACAAATATTAACTGCAGCCTGGTAATTCGTGTTTAGACGTATTTACAGATCTAGGGATCGTAACCTTTTTACCTCCCAATTCTGCGACAACTGGAGTACCTACCTAGGTATCGAAACCAATAAAGTTTCAGATTTTGAATAATTTCTGCCTTCCTGAGTCTAAAAAATTAGGACATAAGAAGTCTATGCTTTTTTTTAAAAAAAAAATCACTTTTACCTTACTGTGTAAAAACTCATAACATTTTCATATGAGGTTGCACAGAGCCGGTGGATAATTTTTTTCTCCGTAAGTATGTGCTCACACTCTGGGGGGAGGAGACCGGGGGAGGGAGAGGATATTTTTCAACCCTAAACTCTGAAATTTTCTCCCTCCAATTTTTTTCTCCAGCCTAAAAATTTTTCAATTCTGGTATTTTTTCAACTTCAGAATTTTTTTCAGCTCTTGAAATTTTTTTTCAAAATTCAAATTTTTCAGCTCTTGAAATTTTTTCAAAGTTTTAATGTTTTCTCAATTTTTTTCCTTCTCTAAAATATTTAGAATGACAAATTTTTGAAAAAATTTGGGTTGGAAAATTTTTCAAGAAAATCAAGGAGAAAATTTTTTAAAGAAAATCAAGGTAAAATTTTTTTTAATGAAATCAAGGTGAAAATTTTATAAGAAAATCAAGGTGAAAAAATTCGGGAGAATATCGTTTTTAAAAATTTTCAAATCAAAGAATGGAATTTAATACACTTGATATATGGTAATTGATATAAATATGTATCAGTAAATTAAAAAATTTTTGTGAATGGAAACTGAAAAAAAAATTTTGGAGCTAAAAAAAATTTTGAAGAAGAAATTTCAAGAGTGGGAAAATTTTTTTGGAGTTAGATAATATACATTAAAATTTTGAAAAAAATTTTGAAACCTGAAAAAATTAAATTTTTGAGAAAATATGATTTTTATCATTGTGCTGTCGAGGTGCTGCAAATCAGAAATTCTAAGGGGATAGATTGAGTCAAAGAAAAGTCAATAACCAATTTTGCAATCAAAAAAGCCATCACCTTCGAAAATTTGCCACTAATTAAAATTTCTCATTTTATCAACTTTCCAAACACAAAAAAGTATCTCCTCTGCCCCTTCATCATACCATCACATCCTCAGGTTTCACTTCAACATCACTGAACAGAATCAACATTATTGGAATATACGTAGAACACAGATTATCTAATTTTATACGCTAGGCCTATCAAAACTAAAGGTCATTGAACATGCCCATAATATAATGCCTAGCTCTACACACCTGTTTAACAACAATACCAAAAATCTATTTTAATTTTAATATTTTAATTAGAAAACAAGATATGAAAATTGTGAAATTTAGGTATATTTTAATAATTTAGGAATGGTGATTTGTGATATTATTTTATGTTATGGGTACCTTACCTATGATCGTAATGTATCGAGTTATTGTTACACAAAGATAATACGCATTAACAACTCGAATATTTCAGCCTTCGTTTAAATATCCCAAGTATTTTATTCGATTTTTCACGCGTTCTTTAAATACATTTGCGGTTGAACGTTGCGACCTCCGGTCCTAAACATTGTAATAGGACAGGTAGTTTGAACTGATGGAAATTAAGGTGAATATATTGCATAATGCAACCGGATTAGATATATTGACGAAAAAAAAATCACCAGGTTGAAAGGATTAATATTTGATTATTAAAATGTAACCAAATAGCACCACAGAGTAGATAATTATACGTGTATAAGTATAATAAAAGTTGAATGTAATAATTTTTCGAACAATTTCATTATTATATGTTTTGTCGTGGGAAAATTAACGACGAATTTTTCTTCATAGTATTTTGTTTTTCAACTGATGACTTCTTTTCGCCATTTCCTCGTTTATTATTCGATTAAAAAATCAAAGTTAAGCATGGATGATTTTTTTTTAAAATCAAATTTTATCTATTTTTGTTCCCCTGTTTACAAAAAATTTGCATCGTCATTGGTTCGTACTTCGAATGGATATTTAAAATCACAGCTATGTACGGTTTTCACCCAAAATATATATTTTTTCGCCATAATCATATTATTAAAAGAATTTTTATTTAAATGGTATTTTAATTCGATTTTATTATGCATTTGCGGTGCTTTGTAGTGCCGAAAATTAGTAAATTGGTTTCGTTATTTTTTTCTTTTATTACCCGAGCAATTTGTTTCTCGTTTTAATGAGTAACCTGATTTATTATAACTTCTTTTTTTGCAAAATACTCGCATTACGTTTGATTACCTAACGAAATCTAGTATTATTTAGAAGTTTTGTGGCTTTGCTTGGCTGGTCAGAGGCTTCGCCACTCCCCTTGAACCCCATGATATTTTCCGTTGATAGATATTTGAAAAAGGTACTGTAAATTTTTTTTCAATTCCTATGAAACTGAGAATATGAAAAAAATTACAAAATTTTTAAAAGTTGAAATTCAACATTCAAGTATTACTTCTAAGAAGCACTCGATTACTTGAGGAAAAAAATATTTTTGGTGTAGATGAATTTTGAATACTAATTCTACGCTGATTTTAAATTAAGGATCCCTTACCTACGTAAGGTGATTAGCAAGACAGGAAAATTCGTTTTCCAACTTATTTTAGAACACCTTACTCGATACATTGCAACATATAAAAATCGTATTCTTCTTAAATTTTAAAACTTTCATTTTCGTAATTTTCTTTCTACAAAAATCCGTTGTTATAGAGAACGAGTCTACCGAAATCTTGAACGACTCTCCGGATTTTCACGCCCCCTATTTCACCGAAGTACAAAATTTGAGAAAAATTGCCAATTGATTTTATTGCCATTCTTAAAAATTAGGTACGAGCTTCCAAAAGTAAAAATTTCTCGAAAACGTGCCAACGTATCTGCAATAGTTTTGGCCTACTGTTGACGTACCAATTATTTCGTCAGTCGATTTTTAAAAACTTACTTCTTCAAACCTAGATAAACTCTCCAGAATTGCAGGGATTTTATTCCTATTTTTTGAAAATCTGCCAATAGATTTTGGTTTTTATTATGATCCTCTGAATTTAAAAAATACTAAAACTTGAGCGTATTTGCAACTGTTTCGGTCTTTTCATGTCATTTCAATAATTTTTGAGTCGATTTTTGAAAACTCGTCTCTTTAAACTTTGAACGATTTCCCAGAATTTTATAAATTTTATTAATATTTCTCAAAAAAGACAATTTCGCAAAAATATTGAGTTTTGGAGGATAAACCAACGTATTAATTAAATTCTTAAAGAAGGAAACCAAAATGGACCTTAACAAATCCTTATTATCTCAAATTTTGTAGTTTTGAAAACTTGAAAAAGCGTGAAAAAAATTAAATAAAACATAAATTTTTCTCATCTTTTCTAGTTGGAACAAAAAGTAAATTTTTTTGAAGAGAATACAAAATTTTGAGAAATGCAAACTAGGGAAATTCAATAAAAAATTCAATTGGGAATATTTTGAAAACTTTTTGAAAATTTGAACTTTGAAGAGATTTTAGGGTTAGAAAAAATCAAATTTGGAAAAATTATTGACAATATAATAGTAAAAATTTGAACTTGTAGAAAATTGAAAAAATTCTTTCCAATTTTTACATTACCTACTTAGAATCAAGGATCTTGAGATTTTCTCAACATTCTTGAAAATATTTTTTTAAATCTGAACTTAAAAAATATGTTAAGAGAATTAAACTTGAAATTTTTTGAGAAACTTTGTATTAAGAGGAATTGTAAAATTTTGAGCTCAAAAAATATCACGTAAAACAATATTAGGTATAAATTTTTATCAATATTTTACTTGAAAAAATTCAGTTCAAAAAGCATGATTCAGGAGTTAACAGAGCTGTGATAAAGGCTAAGAAGCTATACGATGTTTGAGCGATTTCGTTCATGTTCATTACGATTCCAAGCAGTTCTTCACGGTGAACGAATAGGAGAGGACCAAAACGAATAGCAAAAAATTCAATACTTCTATTATTTCAAAATAAGATTTTATTTTAGACTTTCGGAAATTCTAATAATGTACAGCTATTTAGATATTGAATTTAATTTCACCAAAAGTTGACCTTTTTAAATTAAAAATTTAAAAAAAATTAATAAATTACAAAGCTAACAATTTCAGCTTTTTCTAAATCTTATATACCTACTTATTTGAATTTCTAACAATATTCGTAAAAAAATTTCAAGAAAATCGGTTCGACAAATTTGGCGCCTACAAATTAAATGAAAACCTCTCCTATTTTTTTGAATACTAGCTCATTTCATGCCAATAACATTTTCTCCATATCAAGATCTCAATTTTATCTCCTTACAAGGGAGGTATCCCAACTCAAAGTAAAATTTTGAGCCCAAACAAAAAAAATAGAGAGTACCGTACATCATAACAGGATCTCGTACCCAAAATTTCAAGTGCTGAAGTTCATTTTTCGATTTCTGGCGAATTATTTAAATTTCAAAATTACCTCATCGTCCTACAAAATATGAAAATTTGATCTAATCAACGAAAAAAGGTGAATTTTGGTATATACCCTATTTTAGAATTCTCGAATCGATTGGAAGCGGTTTCAAGACGTTTCGGTGCCACAAGCAAATTTTGAAATTTTCCAGCGCTGGAAAAAAGTCCATAAAAATGGCCCATATTCACTTCAGCACTTATAATTGCGGATTATGCATATTTGTGACCTATTTGATCGATTAAAACACAATTTTTCAAAATTATTAGGTAATTTTGAGTTCAAATTCACAATTTTTGGGCAAAAAAATTTTTCTGGAATACATTGAAAAATTCGAAAATTTTGGAATTTTGCAACACATAAAAAAAGAAATAGTCATATCATGAATATTTTCAACTGCAATTATTTCAAGGGTGTGAAGTTTAATAATCTGGTTGAATAGAGAGGTTTGATAGGGTACTTTTTCAATTTTTTCCAGGAAATTTTCTTGCCCAAAAATGCAAATTTGAACTCAAAGATATCAATATTAGTGACCTATTTGATCGATTAAAACACAATTTTCAAAAATTCGTATCTTTGAGTTCAAATTTGCATTTTTGGGCAAGAAAATTTCCTGGAAAAAATTGAAAAAGTACCCTATCGAACCTCTCTATTCAACCAGATTATTAGACTTCACACCCTTGAAATAATTGCAGTTGAAAATATTCATGATATGACCACCTATTTCTTTTTTTTATGTGCTGCAAAATTCCAAAATTTTCGAATTTTACAATTTATTCCAGAAAAATTTTTTGCCCAAAAATTGCGAATTTGAACTCAAAATTAACAATTTTGGAAAATTGTGTTTTAATCGATCAAATAGGTCACCAATATTGATAATCCGCGATTATAGGCGCTGAAGTGCTTATGGGTCATTTTTTATGGACTTTTTTCCAGCGCTGAAAAATTCCAAAATTTTCTGGTGGCACCGAAACGTCTCGAAACCGCTTCCAATCGATTCGAGAATTCGAAAATATGGTATATACCAAATTTTACCTTTTTTCGTTGATTAGATCAAATTTTCATATTTTTTAGGACGATCGATGCGGTAATTTTGAAATTTCAATAATTCGCCAAAAATCGAGAAATGAACTTCAGCACCTGAAATTTTGGGTACAAAGTCCTGTTATGATATAGGTACTTTCGATTTTTTTAAATTTCGGCTCAAAATTTTACTTTGAGTTGGAATACCTCCCTTGTCAGTATAAAAATTGTATTTTTTACTTCCAAATCGAATAATTTGAATAGAAAAATCGATTGGACCCACTTAAGTATTCCTAATAATACAATTTTCCAGATACCAAAATTTTCTTTTCTTGCGTAAATTTTCCTTCAATTTTTTCAATTACCAGTATTGCTAATTTCTCATTTTTACACACATCACATTATCGTCCCATCTTTACCAAACTGAAAAAGTTGCTGAAACCCCCCTTACTTGGAGAATCCTAACACATCTAAAAAAATTTTTTTAAATGACCAAACGAATTCGCAGCCAATCTAATACACAAAAAAATCTACATTTAATGTCTAAAAATTTCATTCATAAATACTAATACGTCATTACGCAGGTACCTACGTAGAATTTTATTCCAAACCAATGGCGATTTTACGACGCGAATATTAAAAACGACATATCTCGTGGACTTGAAACTCGCACTTGAGCCACTCGTAATTTTATTCATCAAAATCGCCATCACGAATCGGTCGCACCTGTTCGTTGACATTACCACGTTCGAGTTGTCTAAAATAGACGTCATTTGTACGGTGACTCGTGTGAATTATGACGAATTAGCTCCCGGAGAAATACACAATGTAGGTACCGGAGAAGACCCATGTTAACTCGTTTTATCGATACTCGCGTGAAATTTTAATAACCGTCGTCGAAAAAGGTCAACATCTGTTATAATCGCAACACTGATGTAAATACGATTATGTATTCTAATTTCGGTTTCGTTTTACTCATTCGGAGAATAATAGATCGATGATTGATTATTACGTAAGTGGATCCTAAATCAGCAGATATAAGAGCGCGGAAGTAAATTAAGAGGACCAGCCATAAGTGCGTCACCATTGTCTAAAAACTAGGTGACGCAATCCAGCAGCGAGTGATCAATCAAAAGTGAAAGTATTGCCATTGATGTTAAAATTCAAACATATACATACATCGAATTACCCATGTTGATATAGTCAACGCTATTACACAGACCAAACAAATATACCACGCGAGTGAGCTGCCTATCTGACCAAGTAACTCTTTAAATTACCGGAGTCTTCGTCTTTAAAAACTAGTCGAGCTGGATACTTGATAAACCGCAAATCGAGCACAGGTGCTCGATCCCAGAACCTTGATTTTTTTGCACTTTATAGTCGTCGAGAAAAAAATGCCAATAAAATACCCACTAGGTACCTAAGTTCAAGTTCACGATGATGTTAACGGTGCCTGTGTCTATGGCGAAGGCATGTTAGAGGATGTTTGCTATCTAAAGAACCAGGAATATTATTCTCGTGGTTGAAATTAATTGTTTGGATTTTATTTGCTCGTTAATTGAATTCGACGTTACGTTATAAGGTTACTCTTAAGGTTGGATTCAATTCTTATCGAATTTCATCAATGGATGATACAACGTTTTAGGTATTGTCTTTATTAGCCCCCTGAAAAGATCGCAATGACCTGGAAAAATCGGATTCATACGTCGATGAATATTTTTCGAGGGGTTTCACTTTTGGCGTTTTTGATTAAAATTAACGTGTATTGAGATAATCGTAATCCTCTGTAAGTTCAATTACTCGTATTTGTGTAAAATGAAAATTCTTTAGTTTACTTGCAGGTGTCGATAGAGAAATAGGTAGCATGTAATTCGATTAATTTATCGAAGTAATATCATTGAATCGGGCCGAATCGTTGAAGGATTATTTATTAGGTTAATAATCTATTATAATTATCAAGACTGAGGTGAATCAGACAATTAGTGAATAACGTTGATCTGAACTTGATATTGAGAATGATCAAATTGATGAGCTCTTTATACTTACTTGTGGATCGTCTCATGAAATATATGACTTGAAGATATGAGATGAAATAAATGACACTTGAAAGAGCAAAATAATTTCAAGAATCTTTGGAAAATAATTTCCCATTGGAGTGACATAGAATAAATTCTGTGAATTGCCTCCTGTGGAATTTGAAGAAGTAGGTACCTAGTCTAGTAAAATCATTCTTTTTGAAAAAATATTTTTGATGGTCGCTCACTTGCCCAAAAATTTGACGTTTTCTCATCAAAATTTTTCCATTCTTTATGGAACATGAATGATGTGAAATTTTGAAGAATTTTCATAATTTTTATCGAAACAATTCTGGAGAATTTTCATAATTTTTAGTGATAGAATTTTGGAGAATTTTCATAATATTACTGAAAAAATTCTGAAGAATTTTCATAATTTTTATAGGAATAATTTCGCGAGTTGCCATTTGTGGAATTTGAAGAAGAACAATCATTCTTTTGGAAGAAATAATTTTTTGATGGTCGCTCACATAGGTACCCAACAATTTGGAGGGTTCTCATAAATTTTTTAAAATTCTTCATGGAACATGAATGATGTGAAATTTTGAAGAATTTTCATAATTTTTATTAAAAGAATTCTGGGGGAATTCAATATTTTTTGTTGAAAGAGTTTTGGAGAATTTTCATAATATGTATTATTGAAAGAATTATGGAAAATTTTCAACATTTTTATATAAAAAATTTCGCGAGTTGCCATTTGTGGAATTTGAAGAACAATCATTTTTTTGGAAGATAAACTTTTGATGATCGCGCCCTCGCCCAACGATTCTATGTTTTTTTATTGGAAATTTTCAATTTTTTATAGAACATGGATGATGTGAAGTTTTGAAGAATTTTCATACCATCCAACCATCCGATCCTGACTATGAAATCATTAAATTATTATTTTCAAAAATCAAGAATGAAGAAGTGGAAGGTCACAGGTTGCTATGATGAATTTCTTAGTGAATTTTGGATATTTTTTTACAAAATTTTAAATTTCAATTCATTTGAAACCTCCAAAAAAAATTGTTATTTCGGTATAACTCGCTTGGAAGAAAAAACAATCATGGTTTTTTGCCCATAGGTATTTTTTTATAAAGGGACCACATAAATTATTAAAAATTCAAAATTTGATGTTATTAAAATTTATGGTTGAATATTTAAATTATGAGCGGAAATCGAGCAAAAAATATCCCCTCGCTGAGAACAGAAAAGTATGTTACGGAAATGTGGCCAAACATGCCATTTATCATTTATTTTTTGAATTTTGACATAGGCTCCATCCTATTTCAATCAGACCCGATTAAAATTGTTCTCTGCTTCAGAAAAAAATCGGATGATGGCGCGATGATTAAAAATGACCCTTAATGATTTTTAAAATCTTTTTTTTGTTTTTTTTTTTTTTCAATTAATTAATTAAATTTTCAAAAATTTTGAATGTAGGTAAATTTCATGGATAATTAGAAAATAATGTGAACCAAACAGAGGAAGAAAGGGAATAACATTTTCACATGGTATTTTTGAAGTTTGCATACAACTTTCGCGCATCTCCTTATTCTTCCAACTGTTGAAAAATAAGATACCTACTCGTATATACCTACCTACAATTCTTACTTGGATTCACTATCGGAAATGTTTCTCGTGAAAATTTCAATTTTGAGGATAAAATTACAAAAGAACACTCAACAAAAATGAAACAAAATCTGAAAGTTGAAAGCCGAAAACCAAAAAATCATATCTTGGAAAAATTTGAAAGTTCAACCTGAAACCAAAGTTTGATAATTTTTTTAGAACCTATGAGCCAAAAGCTAAGTTTTTTATTTTGGTTTTCAATCACGAGAAAATTTTTCAAAAATGATGGATTTTTTTTGAAAAAACTGAAAAAAATTTGAATTTTGGAAACTGAGGTTTAAGAAGATTTATTTTGAAAATTTTTCAATTCAATTGCTTCGTATAATTTTTTTTGTCAACTTGTCTCTATTCCTACCACATATCAAAACGTTTAAAATTTTATCAATTGAAATGATTTGCTCTGAAATCCTATTTTTTTTAGTAGATAGAAGATGGAAAAACGTTTGACAGTTGAAAGTGAAAACAAAATTTTTGTGTGAAATTGCCTGTTTTAAAATTTAAAAATGATTTCATAGGTAAATCGATCCAATTACGAGTGAAAGGAATTTCGCAAAGAAGGATAAACTTAAATCTGAAGTGAAATGAATTCTTTCAAAAGATCTGTTCAAGAAATGTCAAAAAAATACTGTTTACAAACATTCATCGAATTTTTTTCATCATTTTTATGCTCAATTGTCAACTTTTTGGCTTGTAGGTAAATTTTTCAATTTTGAACGCATGTAATTTTGCCAATGCATGCACCATAGCGAAATTTTCGAAGAAAAAAGTGACCAAACAGTGACCAAAAAATAACCAAAAAGTAACCAAATGTAACCAAAAATTCAATTTTTTTCTGAAGACAAATTCTTTTCACTTTTTTTTTGGGGGGGGGGGATTTTTTGAAGTTTTCTGCAAAAATTTCAAAGATAAAGCAACTGAAAAGACGTGAATAATTTCATTTATTAAATTCCTTCGTCAAAACAACAAACAAACTAGCAAAAATCAGGTTTTTTTACTTTTTTATTAAAGAATTTCGAAAAACAGCTATTTTTACGTGAAAATTTGAATTTTTGCCTGGAAGCACGAAGAAAAAGTGACTTTTGAAAGGAAAAAAGTAACCAAAGTGACCTTTTAGACGTGAAAAATAACCAAAAGTTACTGAAGTTGAAAAAAGTGACCCGATATGTTGCCTGCCAATACCTAATTAGAAAAATAGGTAATGCACGAGTTAATTTGATATTAAAATGTAGATAGGTACCAGTTCATTCTAGAAATAATTTTCGTATTTTTTAATAAAAATTAGAATAGGAGTGGGAAAGCCAAAGTTGTGTACGGATTTTAAAATATTCAGAAAATCCACACCAATAAGAATTATTAATCCTTACCTCCTCCTATCCCCTCAAATTACCCTAGAAATTTGACTATGTTCGGATATTTTTTAAAATTTACCAAATTTATTTTTTGAAAAAATTTTATTCGAAATGATCTTAAAATAAGTGGATTTTTTCATCAGAATTTACCATTTTTGTTCCCAGTTTTTCCTAGGGTAGGTAGGTACTTTGGAAAATAACTTTTTTCAGGTGATTTAATTTTTTTAACAAAAAATTTCAAAGAAAATCATTTCTTGAACCATTTTGTCTGAAATAATTTTATCAATGATATTTTTACCCACAAAAATTGTCGGAAACCGGTTTTCTTTCATAACCCTATCACCTCCAATACTTCAAATTTTTCAAAACACCGAAAAGTGCATCACGAATTTTCAAAATTTGAGGTAAAAGTGGAAAATAACCACCAATGAATTTTTTATCAAATACAATTTTTTGTCGAATTACATACAGAAAAATTTAAAAACTCGAAAAATATGATTATTATAAATATTCTATAAAAAATTAGACACCTAAAGATGAAAAAAAAGACGACATACTGCTTCTGGACAAAAAAAAAATCTAAAAAATTGATCACTTTCAATAAAAAATTTTCAAAGTGGATTTCATTATTCTGTGCAAATCTCCCCTTCTCGTTTGACTTTAGATGTACCTCCAAATTTAAGCATCATATCGCATATTTGGCGAGGCCATCATTTTACAATTTCATGCAAAAGAGACTTCCTACGTCATGTTAAAAAAAAATCAACACGAAGGAGTTTGTATGCTTAGCATATCATAGTGATTTCAGGGGGATCTACAATTATCATTTTGCGAAAATTGGTTTAATTATACCCATTTTTAGGTATCTTTATAATATATTTTTCAACATAACGTACCTAACAATGGTCAACGATAGCACTCGTCAAATTTCAAAATAATTAATCAGGATTCTTTTTTTTTTCAACAAGTACGATGTACATCTAATTTAACAACCAATGGATTTCTTAAAATACAATAATTATACTCACCTTTGCCATCATATGTACGATTTATTCGCAAATACCTATTTGTTAAAAAATGACATCTTCATTTCAGTGTTCGACTCCGGCGGTCATTACGGCGGAAGTTATTTTTGGGGAAACACGTACTGGATGGGATCTCGAACCTTGTGCCGAGAGATATCATCTCAAGAACCAGATTTACCCTTCTCGGTGGAATTTTCGGTAGCAGCGGCCAATCTATCATTAAATATACCAGGAATTAAAAAAGTACGTACGTTTTTCGTCTCGGGTCGAAACCCCACTAAATCACGTCATCGATGGCTCACGTGAAATTAAAACATTACTTTTTTTCCCCCTCAATTAGCATGGCAGGAGTCAATATATCGGTATGTGTTTACCTTACTCTTGTAACAAAGACGACGTTCATATTTTGGTCGAACAATCGTTGAGTGCTAATTCAGCCGAAGAAAATCGTGAAGCCGAAGTAATCAGAATAAAATCCCATTACGATTATTATTACATGACGGAGGACAAAACGTTCTGGCTCGTTGTGTAAGTTCTTCTCATATTTACCTATGATATTGACCAGGCCAGAATCGAGGTACGCTGAGTTGGAAAAATTTGAAATAATGAGAACATCAATCCTATGTACATATTATTCGCCATAAGTACGAATGATTAAAGAAACTGTCACTGAAATATTCGATAAACTTGTGTCGAAATCGTGTAATCTGTCTACGTGTACGTGCATGCGATTCATTAATATAATTTGAACTTTGGCGTCGGTCGCGTCTAATGAGGCATTAACGCTGCAATTTCTCAATGGTCAATGACTCAGCGAACAGAAGAATAGTAAAAAATGTAGGGCAGCGGTGCGTCATTGATTAGGCCGAAATACCAGCGTGCAATTTGCCGAGACTTGAAATTTTTTTCGAGGTCGTTCAAACCCATGCTTTATTTTAATTATCAAATTTCTCCGATGTTTCAGGGTCTCGTCGGTTTTCGCTTTCGCATTTCTATTCTTCGGTACAATTCTGGATATTTCTATCCAAAAGCAAAAGAAGACGAGGAAGAATGGACGAATTGGTAAAAATTACAAGTACGATAATTACACGTACGCGGTTAATCCGCCAGTTCAGCCATATATGGATAATTCCAAAGTCGAAGTTGAAGGATGTATGGTTGGTAAGTAAAAATTCTTCCCATTTTTTACCATTTTTTTCAATTCAAATTTTCCCAAAAAATATTTCCCTTTTTTAAACTTTTGATTGAGGAATTGAAGGAAGAGCAGCGACTGGTTGAATATGCTTCCTTTTCACAGAGAAATTTTCAATTTCTGATATTTTTGTAACTAAAATGCAATTCTTACTCATTTCTGCTTTTTTTTTTTCTTGGCAGCAGATACCTACTTAGGTACTTCGATTTTGGACAACTTTTTAACGGTTAAGAAAAATTCCTGGGTTTCAATGGATAATATTTCAAAGAGAATGATGAAAATGTTGCCTATTTTTAAAATTGAAGGAAAAGTTAAAATAGTGTAGATACAGATAGTCTTCGATTTTTTTTTTCAAAATTGGAGAGAAGCGCAGGACCGCACCAAAGGAGGGGCAAAAAAGGCAGTAGTCCCTTTGATAATAGCAAAATTGCATTTTAGACCGAAAATTGTCGAAATTAGTGGCCAATTTTTTTGAGAACGTTTTAGTTTCGGATTGAAAAAATCCAGTGTGTCCCATGAACCGGCTGACAAACCTTTTTTTTTTTTGGATATAACCACATATAACCAGACACCATTAAAAAAAAACTTGAGATGAGCATGTTGCCAATCTTAAAAATTGAAGGGGCAAATGCAGCTTCTAAGAAATCACATTAAAAAATATTTTCAATTTTGGGAATGGGTAGTACTTTGAAAGCTGAACAAATTTTCATTTCATGACTTTTTGCCGAACTTAAAAGTTGAAGGGGCTACAAAAAAATTATTCGAAAAAATTTCTAAAAAAATCAATTGATCAAAGGAATGGGCAGTACGTTGAGAACTGAAAAAAATTGGTTTGCAGACTTTTTGCCTAACATCAAAAATAAAGGGGCTAAAAATCATTCAAAATTGAGAAAATTTGAAATTTTTTTGAAGCCCATTTATTTTGAGTGCCCCGCAGTGCCTTCATTTTTGATGTGAGGAAAAAAGTCTACAGAATAAAATTTTTCAGTTTTCAACATAGGTACTATCCATTCCCTCAAATTGGTTTATTTTTTTTTATAGCCCCTTCACTTTAAAATTCGGCAGAAAGTCATAAAATGAAAATTTGTTCGGCTTTCAAAGCACCATCCATTCTCTTCTCACGTTCAAAAAATTTTTTGACGTGATTTTTCCAGAATCAGCATTTGCCTCTTCAATTTTTCAAGATCGGCTACATGTTCATCCCTAGTTTTTTTTTCAATGGTCCCCGGTTATATCCAAAAAATACAGTTTGGCAGACGCACGTCTTCAGATTACCATGTTTAGTGGTAATTTTTGGTAATTTCCAAGTAATTACGGTATTTACCAGGTAATTACGGTATTTACCAGGTAATTACGGTATTTACCGGGTAATTACGATATTTACCAGGTAATTACCGTATTTACCGGGTAATTACGGTATTTACCGGGTAATTACGATATTTACCAGGTAATTACGGCATTTACCCGGTAATTACGTTATTTACCTGGTAATTACGGTATTTACCTGATAATTACGGTATTTACCAGGTAACTACGGTATTTACCAGGTAACTACGAAGAATTTACGTTATTTACCTACTAATTTCAAAGCACTCACGATAGTTTTTCCGTAATTACCACAAAATTACGGTAGTTACTCGGCAATCACGACACAATCACAGTATTTTCTTGGTGATTACCACATAAATACGGCATTTCTGGGTAATTACCCTTCAAGTACGTTACGGTATTTCATTAGTGATTACCACCTACCACGTAATTGTAGTATTTTTACCAGGACTGGTAAGTCAGCCTTAAGCTTTAAGCTTTAAGCCGTTAAGCCGATGATTTTTTCAGAAATAAGCCAAAGCGTTAAGCCTAAGCTTTATTTTTAAAATTTTAAGTTTTAAGTTTAAGTTTAAGTTTTATTTTTTTTTGAGCTTAAAACTTAAAATTTTTTGCTCCATCTTTCCATTTTTTCCATTTTTTTCAAACTAACTTTTTTCATCTCTTCCTAACCTTGAAATTTTTTCAAATTGGAATTATTCAATAATTGTTCGTAAAAAATGTTCTCAATTTCTTTCCAACATGAAATTATTTCAAAGTTTAGAATTTTTTCTCATTTTTTTCTCATCTTGAAATGAAACATTTTTTTTCAAACTCAAATTATTTTCAGCCCTGAAATTTTTTTTGAAACATTTTTCTATATTTTTGAAATTTTTTCAATCTGAAATTTCCTTAGATATTTTATCAACTTGTTTTCCAATCGCTTTTCAATTCAAAATTTTTTCCAGTTTGCAATTTGTTGACATTTTATATAAATCTGACATTTTCACCTACTTATCATTTTTTGATTCTCCAAAAAAATTTCAATAAATGAGAAACAATTTCACGGTGTGATTAGGGTAGGTGTGCAACAGGAGATATTATTTTACATAATACTTTTGAATTCCAGAATTCAGAGTAAGCAGAAAAAAATATTGGGATTGGATACAAAAATTAAGTTGAAAAAATATTGAAAAGAAACTTTAAAACTTTGAAGTTTTGGTTTGAAAAAATTTTGAGAAAAAAATCAGAGTTGAAACATTTTAAGATAAGAAATCGAATTTGAAAAAGTTTTAGAATTTAGAAACAATCTTGGATTTAAAAATATTTAATGGGAAAAATTTGGTTTGAAAACATTTCGAGAAGAAAATCTAGCAGCTTGAAAAAATTTAGAGAAAAAAACTTGAATTTTTTTCTTAGTTTTTAATTCACCCCCCCCCCCCCGCCCCGAAAAATTATAAAAAATGGATTTAAGCTTTAAGCCTTAAGCTTTAAGCTGTAAGCCAATGATTTTTGGTCGTTCAGCTTCAAGTTTAAGTTTAAGTTTTAAAAAATTTGGCTTCAAGCTTTAAGCGTAAGTTTAAGTTTGATTTTTAAAAATTCATTTTAAGTTTTAAGCTTAAGTTTAAGTTTTATTGATTGGCTTACCAGCCCTGATTTTTACCTGGCAATTACGACGTTTACCTGGTAATTACGACATTTACCTGGTAATTATGGCATCTACCTGATAATTACCGTAATTACGAAGAATTAACGTTATCTGCCTGTATTTTGAATCGCAAACACCAAAGAGAATTCCACTTCGGCCGAAAACTTTAGATTTGACCCCAAAAAATGTTTCAGACATGGGTAGATAGCTGGGCACATATCTGGAAAAATTCAAATCTTACTATTGATAACTGTCAATAGACCATTCACTGGACCCCCCCCCCCCCCAGAAATAAAAAATTGAAATATTCATTTTGCAATTCTTATTGAATTTTGAAGGTTTTTAAAATCGGCCTTCGAAATGATTCATCAAATTTACAATGAATTCGCTGAAAACCGAAAACCAAATTTAATCGCTTAAAATTATACAGTTTTCTCTTCTGCTTTCTCGTTCACCCAAAACCATATTCAAAAATCTGAAAATGTTCTAAACCTATCATTTATTCCGAATTTTTTATTTTACAGAATGCAGAAACAATTCGAACGGAACGATAACTCCTACTTCAGAATCCGAGGACGTTAAATACAGTCAGTACTTCAATTTTTTTTCATTTCAAATTTCAATTTACGTTTTACAAATATCTACCTGAAGATGAATGGTAGAAAACTAAACATGATCAAATTTATTTTGCACTTGGACGAAGAAAAAAAACGACGTGTTCTCGCTAAGGATGGCCACTCGTATACTCTTGTTTACATTATGTGTCATGTACTTGTCAAACACAAATTTATAATTACGTTTTATTGCGTCAGTATTGAAAATACTTAATCTTTTTCAATCGCCAATCGCATTCTCAACAATAAAAGCGGAATCACGTTGGTTCATGCGGTTAATAAAATTGCAAGTCAATGAAATATCATTAATAAGCAGCCCGGTGGAGAAAAAATTCTCCGAAATATTCTTCTAAATAATTTAAATAATAACCTGATAGGAATAAATATCGTGTAAGACAACTTCATGGTATTGATACTCAACTAAAAATATCTCACACCTTGATTGAATTTTCCAGGGGTGCTGCGAAGGGGTATTCTTGACGAGCAACTCGTCGTTGAAAATTTTGGGGGGGCCGAAAAAAAATGCAAAAAAATTACAAATTTAAATTTTAAAGAGAAAAAAATAAATTAACAATAAATATTAGAAAATAATTAAAAACAACCCCCCTATAATTACAGAACCCCCCTATCAATAGACGACCCCCCTCCCATCAATGGACGGACCCAACTCCCAAAAGTTCATCAATTTGACGCTAATTTCGCTCATTTTTAACTCAATAATGGCAAAAATTTTCCTGGAATCGTAAAAACATGTACTAGTAAACAGGTAAATTTTCATTTTTTTTCAGCAACGAACCCCCCCTAAATCAATAATAGACCCCCCCCAATCGATAGACTGGACCCCCTCTAAAAAAATCAATTTCACCCAAATTTCGCTCATTTTTAAACTCAATAAAAATTGACAAAATTTTCTTGGGAACGTAAAAATATGCACTAGTAATCAGGTGAATTTTCATTTTTTTCCAACGACGACCCCCCCCCCCATCAATTTTATGCCAATTTTGCTCATTTCTTACTCAATAAAAATTTCTAACGTGGATTTTCATTTTTTTTTAAAACATTGCTTTCATTGAAAGGTTTTCATGTTCTGTTCTCTTTTTTTTTGTAGTAGGTAAATATATAATATTCAAGTACATTCCAAAAAAGAAAAACGTGTAGGTAGTTATTTTCTAAAAAAAAACCACACAAAAAAGGGTAGGTATTCATTTTATAGAAAATGAAAAAAAAAGTAGATAAATATTTATTTTTTAGAAAAATGCAAAAAAGATTATGTTTATTTTTTAAGCAACATCTTCGAGTATAACTTAGATGCAGAGGCGTAGCGAATGGGGGCGGGGGGGGGGGGGGGTGACTCACCCCCCAGAAATGCTAGTATTAAAAAAGTTGGCAAATTCGTCTCAAAATGAGAAAATTTGGCAAATTTGACCAATAACAATAGAATTTTTGGAGTAAACATCGCTTCTTCAGAAATTACAGTCCAACTCTGAAATTATACCTCCCAATTCTAAAATTTTCAAAAACTTTGGCCTCGCTGCGCTGGGCCTTATTGTATGTACAAGTATGTATTTCATCTACTTCATACAAAAGTGATTTTTTTTGTATTTCTCTTCAAAATTATTCCAATATTCACCTAATTTTATTACATACATATTTTTTCCCTCAAAACTCATGTTCGATGTTTGAAAATAAAATTGTTTAAAAGCTTTGGCCTCGCTGCGCTCGGCCTCATCATACTTCTCCCTCAATAATTTCATAGTAATAGTAGTCCGGGAGCCCGAATAGGACATGGATTGCACCCCCCCGCCGATCCTCTGAAACATGATTTTTCTTGAAGGGGGCATCCTAGGCAATATTTTAAGCGGTTGTATTCAAAAAAAAAGTTGGCCCTACTAACAAAATGGCGGCCATTTTGATTGACAGATTCGCCCAAAATCGGAATTTTCACGTCTAACTCATTAATTGTGGGACTTACGAAAAAATGTATAATAACAAAAAATGTTCTACATAAAATTTTTGAACATTTTTTATCATAACATCGAACCCGTGAAATGGTTGCGTTCGCGAGATACACGCGCGCGAAGTTGCGCGCGGCAAATTTTTCCATGTTCACTTGTTACCTATTCTGACTACGAGTTTACTTTCATTCGCGGAAACGTGGTTTAAACCCTCGTTGATTGCAATTTACAAATACTTCTCACATTTTCAAAATACCCACGTGTGCAGTGGTCCACCCAGGAGGCTAGGGAGCTATAAACCCCCTCCCCAGGTTAGGAAAGGGGATTTTTTTCAATTACAAAAATGTGGAGAAAAGGGTAATTTTTTGCTCCTTAAACATGATTTTTCTAAAAAAAAATTGCTAATAGGAGATTTAAAAACGGTAATCACATTTTGAAAAGCTCAAAGTTGAACTTTGGTGGGAAAAGCTCAATTTTCACGATAAAAACAAAAGATGAAACTACCATTTAAAAATCCGAAAAAATTACAGAGAGTAGCATTTTTTACCCATTTTTCAACCGAAAAATATTTATGATGGGATCTTTAGACCCCTAGGAGGTACAGGGGTCCACAATTTTGACCGAAATTCAAAAAAATCGAAAAATTGAAGTAACGCATCGATTACTACTAATTCAAAGGCGCTGATTTTGAATATGTATTCAGTTTTTTCATTCGACCCCTCTGAACTCACCTATTAGTCTTCTTGATAGGGGCAATAAAATTCAAAAAACTGAAAAATAACGTGTGACCTGTCGTTTGTTAGGTTTTTGAGGGCGCAAAGTTCGAAAATTTGCTTATTTTTGGATTTGACCCTTTAGGGCCCTTCTAGCCTCTTGGGAAAAACTATATTGAAAAAAATATATATCGCGTGGCATTTCGATTCTAACTAATTTGAGGGCGTAGAATTCGAATCTCGACTTACTTTTTAATCCGACCTCCCCGTGCTCTAACTGACCCCTTCCTCCAAACTGATGTGATCATACGGAAATGAATATTTCAAAAAATTACGGGGAGAGGGTCGGATCAAAAAGTAAGTTGATATTTATATTTTACGCTCTCAAATTAGTTAGAATCGATATGCCACACGAAATTTTAATTTTCAATGAAAATGATTGATTCTCAAAGACAGAATTTCATTAAAGACTGATTCAGATTAGAGAGTTGCATACTTATATGTTTATTCAAGAAATAAAATGATTAAAATACTACGCGAGCGAAGAGAGGACAATTTTTTTTTAGAAAAATCATGTTTAAGGAGCAAAAAATTACCCTTCTCTCCACATTTTTGTAATTGAAAAAAAATCCCCTTTCCTAACCTGGGGAGGGGGTTTATAGCTCCCTAGCCTCCTGGGTGGACCACTGCACACGTGGGTATTTTGAAAATGTGAGAAGTATTTGTAAATTGCAATCAACGAGGGTTTAAACCACGTTTCCGCGAATGAAAGTAAACTCGTAGTCAGAATAGGTAACAAGTGAACATGGAAAAATTTGCCGCGCGCAACTTCGCGCGCGTGTATCTCGCGAACGCAACCATTTCACGGGTTTGATGTTATGATAAAAAATGTTCAAAATTTTATGTAGAACATTTTTTGTTATTATACATTTTTTCGTAAGTCCCACAATTAATGAGTTAGACGTGAAAATTCCGATTTTGGGCGAATCTGTCAATCAAAATGGCCGCCATTTTGTTAGTAGGGCCAACTTTTTTTTTGAATACAACCGCTTAAAATATTGCCTAGGATGCCCCCTTCAAGAAAAATCATGTTTCAGAGGATCGGCGGGGGGGTGCAATCCATGTCCTATTCGGGCTCCCGGACTATAGAGGTCAATTTTTTATTCAAGTTTTTTATTCTAAAATATTGTTTTATTTCGCCTTGAACTTGAGGTTTTCTAAAATTTTCGCCCTCGTTTCGTTCGGGCCAAATTCATTTCGCTCGCATTTCCATTGAAATTACAAAATTTTTGAAATAAATTATAATTTTTCTCGAACTTTTCCACTCTTTCTTTGTTCGGGACAAATTGACAATTTCGCTAATTTTTCCAACTTCGAGTAGATACATAAATTAGATACATTGAAATTAGGCAGGGAAAAGCAATAAATTGAATGAGAGGAAGAAGTGGTTAAAAAATGTAATTCAGTCTAAAAATTTGTGCCATCCATTCCCGCCCCAAAAAAGTCTGTCTATTTCGTGCTTAAATAATTTGATTTTCAAATTTTTTCAAAAATCAAGCCGGAAATTCTGAGACCTTGCCCCCTCAATTCAATATCCTGACTTCGGTACGTCACTGCACACTTTGCCACACCATTCTATGAAACTTAAATTATACTTCAAATTCAATTCGTCCATAAGGCGCACCCAAGGGGGAGGCACAATAGGCTCGAGCTCCTCTCCCCCCCCCCCTCTCGGAAAGGATATTTTTTACAAAAATGTGAAAAAGTGCATTTTTTTAGTATTAAAACATGATTTTTTGAAAAATTTTCGCCCTCGCTTCGCTCGGGCAATATTTTAATCCTATTTTCTAAAACGAATCTGAATCATTCTATGATGAAATTCTGCCTTTGAGAATCAGTAAAATGATTATCTTTGGAAATTAATAATATTTTTATTGATTTCTCAATCAATTCCCATTTGTCAGGAAAAATCAATAATTATTTTAACTTGACGACTTGACTGAAAGATCGGTGAAAAAACACTGATTTTCAGTTGAAGTCATTTCACTGATTCAAGCAGGTAAATTTTACCAATTCAGATTTCAGATGGATAAAGATGAAAGAGATGCAGACATGGCTGATTTTTTAGGGGACAGATGTCAAATGTTTATATTTAATAAAGTTTATTGATATTTGCTGATTCTTAAGGCTTATCGCTCTTAATGTTATCGCTTGATCTATTTTAAAGATGTTTTTTATATTTATGCTATACCTACTTTTCTCACTGTCTCATATCACATATAAACGTCGGAACGTCACATTAAGCCCTAATCGTTTGGTGGTATTGTATTTTTTTGTACCCCCCCCCACCTCGTTAAAGTTCGTAAAAAAATGAGGAAATTTGTGAAAATGGGGGGCCTACTTGAAAAATTTGGGGGGGTCCTCGTCGTTGACTCAGGGGGTTCGCCGCACCCCTGGAATTTTCATGCAGTTACGTTAATGAATTTAAAAAAAAATTGAAATTGATATTACAATTTTTCCCCAAATATTAGCGTATTAAATAATTCGTAAATTATAGAAAAATTCTTAGGGTATTTTTTGAAGATGGATCTGGCTTTTTTTTTACGTAGGTTTATGGCGAGAAATCCTTTTGTCATTTTCGGTGATTAGGAATATGCGTCAGATTTGCGATAGCTCGATTGGAGATGACACCATACCTATTATTCATGGCCTTCGATCTATCAGCATGGCTTGGGTTATTCTAGGACATACCTGTATCGTAGCTTTCAAATATTCTGGTATGTATTAAAAAATGATTTTGAAGTACAAAATTCAAACCATAATTACGATTTTGATCAAATTAATTTTTATGTGTTCATTTTTTGTAATAATTTAGATAATATGGAGTTTAGAAAAGTCGTCGAACGTGAACTTTTATTCCAAACCATTAACAATACAGCATTCACCGTAGATACGTTTTTCTTCATTAGGTATTTAAGAACAACTTTGTATTAATTTCAGAGATGGGAAACTGAAAGCGAAAATTGAAAAAAAAAACACGAAAAAACGTCTTGATTTTCGACAAAAATCTAAAACCAAAGATTTCTATTATTTGAACTTGAAACTAAACTTATTTCAGTCCAGAAAAATTATTTTGTCTCTCTTTTTCTTGAATTTCAAATCGATTTCAAATTTTTTCTCAAAATTGTTTCAACTCTAAAATTTTTCTCGACATTTTTTCAATTCTAAAAATTTTTTAAGTTCAAATTTTCTCAAATTTCTTTCAACTTTGATTTTTTTCAAAAAAAATTTCAAATAAAAATTTGTTTTCCAGCCTTAATAATGTTCCTCAACACCAAAATTTTTTCCATCCTAAAATTTCCTCAATTTTTTTTCAACTTTATAGATTATTTTTAAAACTTTTCTCAACTAAAATTTTTTTCCAACCTGAAATTTTTACAAAAATTTATCAACTTTGAATTTTTCAACGATTTTTTTTCAACTCAAAATTTGTTTTAGAGATACCATTAAAAAATTGTTTTAAAAAATCTAGAACTCAAAACTAGAAATATTGAACCAAAATCGAACTGAAAACTGAAGACTTTATTATGCAGCCAGTTTTGCCATCCCTGATTAATTTACACCGATCGATCGTTAATTATCTAATTCGTATCGAATTATTTATAATTTCAGCGGTTTATTGGTTTCGTTTCTATACTTCCGAACCATGGCTAAGGTGAATGTGAACAAAATCACAAAAACGACCGGATTCCTTTCTCATTGCATCGAATTCGTCGGCTTACTGGGTTACAGATTTTGCCGGTAAATTGTGATTTATTATTATTTTTTAAGTACATCTGTCGTCGACGAAATTTTCCTCTTCGAGGGAGAATTTTTCATGGCAAGTGAAACCGCATTGAGTAATTACCAAAATGTGGCGTAATAAAACTCGATTCAATTGTTTTAGGTTAACAGTTCCTTATATTTTTACCCTTGGATTGGTGGAAATTAGTATGAAATGGTTTTATTTTAATTCCGTTTTCGATCCTCCCGCCGATGATCATTTCAATTGTCCTAATTATTGGTGGAGGAATTTATTGTACATAAACACGCTGTTTCCTGTTAAAGAAATGGTTAGTATGGATTTTCTCGGAAGGGTTACGGTAGGTAAATTAAATTCACTTCGATGTAAATCATACGTGCTGTTTTGAATATTTCAGTGCATGTTGTGGAGTTGGTATTTGGCCGACGATACGCAATTCTACATTCTTGGAGTCGTGTTGCTCATCTTGGCTGTGAGGTGAATAAAAACATTCATCTGCTTGTGTACTTTTTTACCTATAAATTAGCATTTTTCGTTGTTATTTTTACAAGTTTGGGAAGGGAAGTGCTCGGAATCGCAGTAAACAAGCGAAAATACTCAAATTTTGAATAGATTCTCACAAATGCTAAAATTTATTAAAATTTACGATATTTTTTTCACATGAAATGAAATCGAATACATACGTTTTTTTAACCCAAAATTTTACAATTTTTTCAAGATTAAATTTTCACAATACTTATTCTCAAGAGTATTGACGAATTCTCATATGTAGTTCTAGAGAGAAAATTTTGAATTTGATGAAAAAATTTTCAAGTTGAGCAATATTTTGAGAAATATCAAACTTGAAATGTTGGAAATAACGAAAAATTCTTGAGAATGTAAGAAAACTTTCAATTTTGACCCGTGAAAAATTCTTGTCAACAATTTTTTTTTAATTTCCCAACTTTTTCAAGGTCTAATTTTAAAATTTCTCTCAAATTTTCAAGCGATGTTCAAACATTTAAAGTTTTTTTTTTATCATTTTCCAAAATTGAAAATCTTATCACAAATTTTATTTCCACGATTTACAAAAAAAATTGGAAATTTTCAATAATAATATCTTTTCAGAGATTTCATCAAGTTTGAATTTTCTTTAAAAATTTTTCAAATTGAAATTTCTTCAAAAGTTGTTCCAAATTCAACATTTTTTCAACTCTTATTTTTTTATGTCTTTTGAAATTAAATGAAACGACAAGTTGAAATTTGTTGGATTTTTGAACTTAGAAGGAATTCAAAAAAATTGTTTCGCTGGGAACTTCATGTCTGAATCGTTCAACGAATGACTCAACCAAGCTTGTGGAAATAACACTTAATTTTTTTTTTACGAATTAACGATTTTTATGAAATTTTTATAGACATTTTCGAGCAGCTTCGATATCCGTTGCAGTATTACTAGTTTGTAGTTGGTGCACAACTGGTTATATAGCTTATTCGAATAATCACATGCCTAAGTGAGATTTTTCAATTTTCTGCAATACTTACATTTTTTTTCGACTCAGAACTAATTCAAAAACTATTTATTTC
Organism: Pseudococcus viburni; assembly: GCA_033439095.1. Lineage (NCBI taxonomy): Eukaryota > Metazoa > Arthropoda > Insecta > Hemiptera > Pseudococcidae > Pseudococcus > Pseudococcus viburni. The sequence continues at coordinate 404,530 of JAVBJF010000311.1, forward strand.
AGTGTCGATGATCCTTTAGCTTTATTCGACAAAATTTATGACAAACCTTGGACTAGATTTGGTCCATATTTAATAGGAATGATCGTTGGTTGGATTTTATTCAAAACAGAATGTAAAATCCCAATGAAAAAAGTAAGCTGATTTTTAATTATATGGGCACTTGTTTCAGTAAATTGATGTTTTTCAATAATACCTATATACCATTTTTTGTTCAACAGTCTATAGTGATTTGTGGATGGACGATTTGTACCATGGCGATGTTATGCCTGGTATATGGATTATATAAAACGCAGCTAGATTCGGTTACAGCTGCTGCTTATTCGTCTCTAAGTCATACAGCTTGGGCCCTGGGCCTATCGTGGATAGTCATCGCATGCACCACAGGTCATGGAGGTAAGCTCAAGAAGAGATAGCAGGCATCCTAAGTAGATTTTCTTTCAGTATTGATCTCTTATTGAACCCATTTTCTTAGAAGTTCCTTTTTTGAAAATTTTCTTAGTGGAAAAAAATTAACTAATAAAAAATCAAAATTTACTCCAAATGGAAAATCATGTTGAAAAAGTTGAAAACGTGATGAAAATTCAATGGTCATCTTCCTGAGGGTTCAGAATGTTTAAAATCACAAAGATGATCATTTGGACTTCTTGAAAAAAATTTAGCCCGATTGCATTCAGAATTTTAGAGAAGGGAGATAGAAGTCATTAAACAAAAAAAAGAGAATTACATATTTTGAATTTTTGACTCGAACATTATTGAAAATATTTCAAAAGATTTGGTATAAAATTTTGGTTAAAATTGTTAAAAACTTACTAAACGAATTTCAATTTATAAGGAGGGGGGGGGGTGGTGGAAGTTGAACCCTTTAAAATTAAACTTCGTAAATCCAAGATATTAAACTTCTCAAAAATCGTACACATGGTGTTCGTGCGAGTGATCTGTCAACAAAAAATTCACGTTAGATGAATAAGTTGCCTATCTTTAAAATTGAAGGGTAAAAATTATCCATTGGAAAAATCAAGCGTAAAACATTTCATTTTTTAATCGTGGGAATGGGTAGAATCTCAAAAATCAAACAAATTATCACTTTGTGATTTTTTGCATAACGTCAAAATTGAAGGGACTGCAAAAAATTGTACTAAGAATCATTATTCATAGAATTCTTGAATTTTTTCTTTGACTTTGATCAAAATTGAAAACTTTTTACGTTTCCTTATATGAATGTAAGAGGAAAATACGAAAATGAGTAATTTTTGAGCCATTTTTTTTCTTCCAAAAATCCTTTTTCTTTTTTTCTTAAAAAAAAAATAATAATAATTATACACATAGCTGATTAATTGATTTTATTTCTACATATTTCTCGACTTGACAAATTTTTGGTTACTTTTCAGGGTATGCGAATACACTACTATCAAGTAAATTACTCATACCATTTAGCAGAACGACGTATTGCGCTTATCTAATACATCCAATAATTATAAGATGGGTTGTAATGAGAAGAGATAGCCCTGTACATTTAGCTGAAGAAACAATCGTAAGTACACAAATCTTACATCATTTCTTTCTCTCTTTTATTTTATTTTTTAAAACCAAAACTCAAACCAAAATTGACATTTTTTCAGGCTATAATGTTCATGGGTCAACTCGTCGCCTCGTATATATTAGCTTTTATATTATCTATAGCTTTCGAAGCTCCTATTGTATCTTTGCTTAAAATTGTATCGCCAACGAAGAGGAAGTCAATTTGAACCAAGTAATTTTCTTTCACCTATTTATTTTTTACCTCCAATGTACTGATTTCATTCTCATGTGTATTTTTTTAAAGCTCCATTTTTTTTCTTCCTAAATAGCTACATTCTAAGTATAATTTTTAAATAAGCATACGTAGCCAATGGGCAAACCTATTATTATTAGAAAAATGTTTGTAATAAAAATGTTCATTATAATAATAAGGACTTTATTATGAACTAGCAGAGTGGGGACTTGTCATGATACCATGACTCTGTTTCAATAAAAAAAATAAAATAAAAATAGGTACCTATACCCAATTATCACTTACAAGTTTTCAAAAATTGGAAAAAATCAAAGATTCTGAAAGTAATTTCAAAATTTTTTCGTATCACTTTCCAAGGCCAATTTGAATACTCAAATTTCTTCTAAGTATATTACTTTGGAGCAGAATTTTGAAAATTAATATTTTCTCCCCTCCATTCAAGCAGAATTTTTGTTATCCTAAAATGTCATGCACAATTTTGGGATTTTGAATTACTTAAGATTAAAGTGCCCTAACTTCGACCGCTTCCTAATTTCGACCACCGGCCGATTTCGGCCGCTATGGACGCAATCCACACGAATTTTTTTTCATGTTCCTTTTTCATAGATGAACAATTTGAGACCAAAATCACAACCCTACAGACAAAGTTGGCGGAGAAAATTGAAAAAAACAAAATGGCATAGGTGAAAAAATTTTTTCTTTGATTTCAAATTATGAACAATTTTTTTTAATAAATTCTACCAAATAATTGTGAATTGTGATGGGGCATGGTGTCAGATTTCGATAAAATCATCGTTTTTGAAAACAGCTGGAGGTACGCAACAAAAATTTTCACCAAAGTTCAAATTGTTTGGGGTGCCCTAATCTCGACCGGCTATACTATCTTATGTAATCTGTTTTTTGAATGCGATTTTGTTTTTTCTGATTTTCTCCGCGAGTTTTGGCTGTTGGGTTGTCGTTTTGGTCTCATTTTGTTCATCTGTGAAAGAAGAATATGAAAAAATTCTTTTCGGGTAGATTCCGCTCTATGCAGGCGAAATCAGCTGGTGGTCGAAATTAGGAACCCAAAATTTCAAAATCGATTTTTGAGTTTCCTCAGAAAAAAAATCGCAAAAGATACAAAAAATTATTGTATCGGCTCAAAATTTTAGGGAGTGGTAGAGGAAGGATCAAGGAATTTTTTAAGCCATTTTCGACGTTTCTACCTCAAAAAGTCTTCGATTGGTGGAAGTTTGAAAAAAAGTGGTCGAAATATGGCAACCTTACCCTTATTTATTGCATTTATTGTCAAAATAATTTTGTACCAAAAATGGTGGCAATGAAGTTTTTTGTTTCTGTGGTAATCAATCGTAGGTAGATATGTATTTTTCATTGAGTTCGCAAACATGAAAAAGCATTCGTGCAGAAAGGATTACCTTGCAAATTATGTAAGTATTTAGCTCGATGTTAGAACAGAAAAATACGTTCATTGGTTCGGTGAGCATAAGGGTTATAGGAAGGCTTGAATTTCAATTTTGCGAAGTTCAAATGATAGAAAAATTCAAGAAACATGTCGATATCCGGCGATATTAAAAACCTAATTTCTCTTCATTAAAATCACACAGTTTAGCAATATAACATCGAGTTTTTTTCAAAGTAGCTAAATATGTACTTGGGTCATTCTAAAATTTCGCAGAAATTCGTCTAGGAATTTTTAAACATTTTTAAACATTTTTTTCTGAAAAATTTTGATCAGAGTCGTTAATACTAGTGTGCCAGATAACATTCACATGCTCACACAACTGGAAAACAAAAATAGATTTTCCCCATGTAATTTAAATGGGGAATGCCACGACGAGGACATCCACGACGAAGGACAAAATTGTAGAAATGTCCAAATTGTAAGAAAATAATGCGTTTTGAGGAAAAACCAACTATTGCATCGAAAACTGGTTCACCTTCTTATTTTGAGGCAGCTTTGAAAAAAATGAAAAATTGAGGTATAGCCTCACAATGAAGAGCCACGACGAGGACATTTCTGTGTGCCGAATTATAAATTTGGAAACATTTTTCACGAAATCGTTATTATTATGAACACTGAAGTCAAATCTACAGCTGGACAGTAATTTTATGATGTCAAGGTATCGACTCGACCAATTGTTGTATTCTAAAATAACCAACAGTCTCTCTCAGCCTTTCGAGAAAAAAAGCCACGACGAAGGACCAAAAATTCCGTACGCTACTTTGAGCTTATAAAAATGTGCTTCATCGACTTTGAAATATGTTTTAAACGTCATAATAAGTAATATGGGACCTCTCTGCATTAAGTTGGTGCAATAGTTCAGCTTGGAAAGTTGCGATAGGAGAGAACAGAAGTATTTTGACTGCAGCGCGAAATCAAGTACAGGCCACGACGAGGACATTTGAACTACTTTTTTAGCCCCCTCGGGGACAGGAATATTTTTTGCTCCATTATTTTCGCAGGAATATGTAGGGGGGATGATTATCTATCTATACATTCCAACCGCATTGTTCCAGCATGTATATTTCCTGAGATAATTACTCCGTACAGAGTTTTCTGCGAAAATTTAGAATCACCCACTTACCTTATAGAATACAGCGGAGTGAAAAAGTTTCTTCGGTTTTGCCATTCTTTCAATAGAAGCTTGACATTTCGAGTTGAAATGGTCTCAGAAAAATTCCTAAACACCTGGATCCCCGAGGAAAGAGCAAAAAAGTCTCAAAGCAGGGCCATTTTCAAAAAAAACGCTTAAATGATCCGTAGCCCCTTCATTTTTGTGCCAGGCAGAAAACCTTTGGAACAAAATTAGTTTAGTTTTCAACATATTATCCATTCCCTAGATTAGTTAATTTTTTTTAGAATTTTTTTTGAACAAACGTTTTTTTGTAGCCCCTTCAATTCAAGGTTAGGCAACGGATCATGAGAAGAGAATTTATTTAATTTTCAAAGTATTATCCATTCTCATGATTGAAAAAATACGTGATTTTTTTGGAAATAGCATTTGTCCCTTCAATTTTCAAGATAGGCAACATGTTCATCTCAAGGTCTTTTTTAGTGGTACTCGATTATATCCAAAAAAGAAGTTTGGCAGACCACTCATCGGACACACTAGAAAATGATCACTGTTTTCTGCTTTTTCACAAAAAAAAAAAATAATACAACGAGTAGTCGAGTACAAATGATAAATTTTCCCAACCCATGGAAAGAAAAGGTGAATTTTTCCAATTGAATACTTACTGAAAAATCTCGTTGGGAAGAAAGTTCAGGGGTGCATGGGGGCAGGGGGCTCGAGCCCCCCCAGTTCGGCGAGATTTTCTTATCATAAAAATGTCAACGAAGAGTATTATTTTTAAAAAAAAATCGCCCTCGCTTCGCTCGAACAGTATTTTAGTAACTATTTTATAAATAAACATACTTATCGCTCTTTACATTAATAAGTTGAATTTGCGAAAATTCTGTCTTTTTTAATTAGTATAATAATTTTCATTGAAAATTAGTAATTTTTCACTAATTTTTCGGTCAAAAATTACTAATTTCTCAAAGTCCCATTTATCAGAGAAAATCAGTAATTTTGGCTAAAAAAAATCATTAAATCTCGTCACTTTTAAATTTTTTCCCGCTTAAATCTGTGTAGGTACCTATATATTGTTTTCCAACTGAAAATACCCCAACTACTCCAGCCCCACTGTAATAACAGGTTACTTCATTTTTTCATTGATTTTTGACCCTCCCCCCCCATTTTTTCCACAGCCCAAGCCCCCAACACAATTTTTGGGTCGCCTATGAGAAGGTTTCAGTTACCACCTCTCTCCTCCTGTCGGTACACCTCTGTCCAGGAACAATTGTTTCAGCACACAATTTTTCAATTTGAACAAGACTACCTTCAAGTATTTTTTTTTCATCCCATGTGATGTGGTTATAAAATAATACCAAATAAATTTATAGAAATGCGATCGTTGTATTTCATAAATTACAATAAAACAAAACTGAATTAAATGTGTTTTATATTGAAAAGCAATATTTGAATTAAGTACCTAGATTTATTCTATTTTCAACATCAAAATAAATTACTCAACATAGTATTTACACTCTCCGAGGATCCCATTCGTACAAAAATAAAGGAGTACCTATTCCTGTTATGTTTCTTTTAAAAAAAATGAATAATATTTGAATTGAATATATATGCAGACTTCACCGGTGTTCTCAATAGGTACTTCTAGTTCAATTCAGTTCAAGCACATTTACCTATAAGATTTTTTCTTCACATTATATAAATACAAATCGTCTTACTCAACTGTGTTTTTTATTTACAGAAATGATTTTTTTAGGCTTGATTATTTTTAATATTAGATTAAAGTTCTCTCATTTATTCATTTTTACAGTGTTAGGCATAATTTCCCCAGTGGGCATGCGTGTAAGTGGGTGAGTATGTGAGGTGTACGTGACTAATGATGTTGAATCGAGCGTATATTATAAAATCTTGTAAAAAAAATAAATTGAAAGAGATAATTGGCTGGAAGTAGTGCTTCTTCTACTATCAGTACTTTTACATATTTCTTCCATTTCTGACCCATCTTCGATGATTACGATTTACAGGTGCATATTTTCGAATCCAGTAGATCAGGATATGTATTTTGATATGGCACATGCTATAGCCTTTGCGCAATCCTTTGAGCATATGCTTGCAACTTCACTATGCGTGACTAAGAAGATAGGTTGGTATGGGTAATATCTACTATACAAATAAATAGGTAGGTGAGAGTAAAGCAGCGAATTGGTATAGCTGGAATGGAAATGCGATGAAAAACAGTCGCCAAGGCTGTAGTTGTGGTTACAGGTATTGCTGCGTGTCTGCCGTCGTGGCTTTTGACTTAAGTTTATCTGTAGTATGGCCAACCCCAGGAGTGACTGTAGTAAGAGTAATATGGATATCCGTAACCTGTCGAAAAAATGGGAAATTATAGAAAATAAGCACACTTATGTTCTGTGTATGAGGCTAAAATACATATTTTGTCCTCGTATTGAGGGGACTGTATTTTCTCTCCCTTTCCATGACCCTTTCTGGGTCCGAAATGCATGATCTCTTAAATGAGAGCTTTCAAGGGGAAGCTCAAGAAGAAAATTAATTTTTAAGTATGTTACTCTCCCTAAGAGAAAACAGGGTTATCGTTCAGATAAAATTTTCAGGATATCATTTTTAATGATCCAATTTAAATATTGGAGTCATGAAATTCGAAAAAATGTTAACAATGCAATTCAGTAAGGTGAGTTTCATTTAAACAAGTTTTCTTAATTTCGTCCATTTTTTGATATGTTGTATAGTTTGAGTGAGGAATCTACCAGAAAAATGTTGTGCCCCCATAGACCCTTTGAGAGGGAGCAATGGGCTCTTAAAGAAAGATCATTTTCGGGAAAAAAAAATGTTTCAAAATCCATATTATTTTTAAATGTCCTATCACCGAAAAGATGCAATTTGAGAGGCTGAATTTTGTGGTCTGTTTGATTTTTTGATTGGACATCATCTGTCCCACTCAATTTTTTTTAATAAAAATATGTTTTTTACCCCTAAAATCCATATTATTTTTAAATGTCCTATCACCGAAAAGATGCAATTTGAGAGGCTGAATTTTGTGGTCTGTTTGATTTTTTGATTGGACATCATCTGGCTCACTCAATTTTTTTTATAAAAATACCTATGTTGTTTTTTTTCAGGAAAAAAATGAATTGTAAGACTTTGACCAAAATGGTCGCTCAATTAGTGTAAAATGGTTTTTCGATTGGAGATCATTTGACCCACTAACATTTTTTTAGAAAAGGATATTTTTTTCAGCAAAAAAAAAAATGAATAATTATAAGACTTTGACCGAAATGGTCGCTCAATTAGGGTAAAATAGAGAGAGATGACCTGCTGAACACGAATAAAGTTTTGATAAAAAATCACTCGCAAAGCGGATGCGAGGATGAATGGAAAAATAAATATCAGATTCGTATTCAGCATGTCAAATTTTCCCTTTTACACTTTTTGAGCGACCATTTTACTCTAAGTCTCAAAATTTACTTTTTTTTTTCAACTTGAAAAAATATTAATCAACTACTTATTTTTAAAAAAATTGAGAGGGTCAAATGACCTCCAATCAAAAAACCCGAACATGCCACGAGATTCAGCATCTCAAATTGCATCTTTTTAGTGCTACGACTTTCAAAAATGAAACAGATTTTGGGGTTTAAACATAAAAAACAGCGTATTTTTTGTAACTGACCCAACTTTGGTAGCCCATTGCTCCCTCTCAAAGGGTTCGTGAGAGCTCAAAATTTTTCCGGAAAATCTCCCATTTTTATCGGAAAAATAGCGAAATCGAAGAAAATTTTTTAAACGAGGCCCACCCGAGAATACAGTACTGTAATTAGAGCGAAAATCGACGGTGATTTTGCAAATTTGAACGATACGAGACGACAAACCGTGGTCGGGTAGGCATTGGGTGCTGAGGCTTGACACACCGGTGGAGTGTCTCAGATTCGAACTCTTAATATCGTGAACCTGAACCTGAACGCGAACGTGAAATTTTATCGCAAGGTCGATGACATTGACGAGTGACATGTGCAAGGCCATTGTTGCGCCACGCCGCACAGACGACGATCGAAACTTTGACCGCAAATAAATTTACAACGCAAATTTCGGTTTCCTGATCTATTTTTATTTGCCCCTCCCCCCTTCAAGAGAATTCGTACCACGCTGAAATTTCGAAAAATTATAAAAAATAGAGGTGTGAATTGAAATTAAGAGGCGTTTTCGACGCAGAATTCGATTTTTTGGTCCATTTTTTCCTCGAAAAATTAGTGCAATAAGGCTGAAATTTCGAAAAATTTGGAAAAAATCCATTTGGATTTAGAAATTTGGATCAATTTCAACTTGAAATTCGATTTTATTCGATTTTTTTTAGTCTCCCTGGAGAGGCAGTATGAAGATGAAATTTCGAAAAAATTTAAAAAGCTTCAAAAATGGATTGGAGGTCAACATACTCAAAAATAGATTCAGGGATTCAAAAAACATAGATTTTGATACCTCATACAATAAAATCGAAAAATTTCTAATTTTGGTCATATTCTACTTCTCAGCGGGTCCAATTTTGGGCCTGGAGTCGAAATAACACAAAAAATGGTTTCCAAAGGTCAAAAAATATAGATTTCGATTCCTCACTCGATACAGCTGAAAAATCTTGGCTCCAGTAGAGCAAGGGAGAAAGTTTTTTGAAAAAAAATCTACGAGTTTTCCAGATTTTCAAAACTCTTTGACTTTTCTAGATTTTCAAAATTCTTCGACTTTTCTAGATTTTCAAAATTCTTCGACTTTTCTAGATTTTCAAAATTCTTCGACTTTTCCAGGATTTTTGAAATTCTTCGACTTTTATAGATTTTAAAAATTCTTCGACTTTCCAAGATTTTCAAAATTCTTCGACTTTTTCAGATTTTCAAAATTCTTTGACTTTTTCAGATTTTCAAAATTCTTCGACTTTTTCAGATTTTCAAAATTCTTCGACTTTTTCAGATTTTCAAAATTCTTCGACTTTTTCAGATTTTCAAAATTCTTCGACTTTTTCAGATTTTCAAAATTCCTCGACTTTTCCAGGTTTTTTAGACACCATATCGTACATATCTAACATTTACCTATCTATGTAAGTAATTCTGCACATTTCTGAAATTTAATTTGCACCATGTGGCGTTATTTCTTACCGTAAGCATAGTATCGTGGATAATAATATCCGTAGTAAGGGTATGCGTAACCGTAACCGTACGAGCTTTCTCCTTTCAGCGTTTCCTGATTTAAGGAAGCCGCTGCCGGACCCGGACCACCTACCGCAGGTGGCAGAGGTGGCGCGCCCGCTACATTTGACGGTGCGTTAATTCTTCGTAATTGTTCATCGGCAGCGGCCGGTGATGGAAAACAATGAACACTCAGTATGGCCGCTAAACTCGCTACAATCTGAAATCATATCGCGCAATGGCAATATTCACTTGAGAAATAGGTACCAATAACTTGTTTGGATAGGTAGCCCTGTGTATGTAGAATTCAATAATACACGTATAGCTAAAACGTAATTAAATAAATTTATACTGGGGAGGACGAATGAGGAGAGGGGAAGAGAAGTGAGGTAAGTGCGGATTGGCAACTTGACATGTCACTTCAGTTATGACATGTGTACTTGGCCAATCAAGTAACTACCTAGCCTAGCTGTCTACAATACCTGAAAAATTCAATTTATTATCAGTAAAACCTCTTCAATTATAATATTCTTATCTCAAGTTCTAATTCATCAACCAGAATGATTTCAAGTTCATTTAAAAAAAAAAGTGTATGGTAAATTGTAAATACTATGCTAATTAATTTTCAAATACACCGTTGGAATGTCCTCGAAATTTCCATTCTGCACAGCCCACGTACCAATTAAAAGGGAGGTATTCAAAATCAAAGTAAAATTTTGAGTTCAAACAAAAATAAATCAAAAGTACATCATAAAAGAACCCTATTGCCAAAATTTGAAGTGCTGAAGCACATTTCTTGAATTTTGTCGATTTTTTGAAATTTCAAAATTACCTCATCGTCCTTCAAAATATGAAAATTTGTATTTATTTAATGAAAAAGGCTGAAATTTGGTATATATCCCATTTTCTCCCTTCTGAATCGATTGGAAGCGGTTTCAAAACGTTTAAAAGCTTCCAGAAAATTTTGGAATTTTCCAGCGCTGGAAAAAAGCCCATAAAACTGGTCCATATGAACTTCAGCACCTATAATCGTGAATAACCAATATTGGTGACCTAGTTGACCGATTAAAGCAGAATTTTTCAAAATTCGAAACTTTGATTTCGAATTCATATTTTTATTGGCTGACAATTTTCCTGGAAAAAATCCAATTTTCTGCCAAAAAAATAAATATGAATTTGAACTCAAAATTTCGAATTTTGGAAAATTCTGCTTTGATCGATCAAATAGGTCACCAATATTGGTTATTCACGATTATAGGTGCTGAAGTTCATATTGACCATTTTTATGGGCTTTTCTCCAACGCTGGAAAATTCAAAAATTTTCTGGAAGCTTCGAAACGTGTTGAAACCGCTTCCAATCGATTCAGAAGGTCGAAAATAGGATATATACCAAATTTCAGTCTTTTTCGTTGAATAGATAAAATTTTTCATATTTTGAAGGGTGATGAGGTAATTTTGAAATTTCAAAAATTTACTTAAATTCGAAAAATGAACTTCAGCACCTCAAATTTTGGATATGGGGTTCTTTTATGATGTACTTTTGATTTATTTTTATTTGAGCTCAAAATTTTACTTTGAGTTGGGATACCTCCATTGTTAATCAAAATAAGTTCATATTTCAAACTTTGAGTTCAATTGGGGCACAGTTGCAGAAATAATTTCGAATTTTTATGCAGATATTTGGATTCAAGAAGATGAAATTATGTAAATTCAATGGTCGATATTGCGTCATATTTTTTTATAAGCTTATAAGATAGAAAAGTTCAACTTGGCTATTTTTACCAAAACATCAATGTTTAAAATGGCGCTAGGTTCTAAAGTAATCGTCCTATGTAAATTTCGAATAGAACTTTTTTAATGGTAAATTTCATGTAAAACATTTTTTGTCCCAAACATTTTTCCCTCTAAAATTACCCGAGACAAATGGGAAAAACTGAAGATAATGTGCCCAACAGAATTTCATAATGAAAGAGAACTTTAGTTGTACATTTGTCAAATAATTCACAATATGGGGGGGGGGGGTTGCAAAAAAAATTCCAACAGTCGAATAAAAATAAATTGAAAATTTTTCAAATGAAGTACCTAATCAGAAATTCTGGAAAGAGGGAGAATGAGTTATCATAACTTTTGGATACCTTGAAGGGGAAGATGATTCACCCCCATGGGCTACATCGCATCGTACGCTAATTCCTTCTAGAATTTCATTAGGTACGTTGAATAATTAAGACATCCTGCGCAACATTCAATACATTTCATGACGATTTCAATTATTTCTCTACATTTATTTAGATTGCCTGGCCTATGTCAGTTTACCGGATTCCTTAATGAGAAAAAAAGCGCATCTTACGCGACGTTTCGTAATAATTTAGATTATTAAAATACCTCGGTCGACTTCTCGATGTGACGTACCTACCGGAGCTGTGCACTGGGCGGAAAATTGTCATCGCCGATCACACAGCGTTTAGGCGGGTGGGAAGCGGTGACGATCTGGACAACGCCGATCAAGATCACGAACGTCACTGTAGCTTTTTATAGTTATTTCTGAACGCAACCTATTTTTGTTATTCATTGGGTTTGTTCAGCGTTTTTGAAAAATTTCACGAACTTTGATAAATTAATCGAGTATTTTTGCCGAAAACCCAAGTGCCTTTTAATAGATTTCGTCTACGAAAACTAGGAAATGTAGGAAAATTCAGCCAAAAAATAGAAGTTTGGAAAAACAATTGAAATGGAAAGAACAGAGGAACATAAAAAACACCTCTCCATACTTCACACGAAAATTTTGAAAATCATCAGTTTTTCCTCCTCCATTGAGCCCTTTTGTTGAATTTTTGGCGAAAAGAATTTCAGAATTGAACTAGGGAAGTGAAAAATGTGCTTTTTTTATACCACACAAGAACATATTGAAAATTCCTAGTTTTACATCTTCCTCAGGCCATTTTTCAGTTTTTGGTAAAAACTATTTCAGAATGGAATTTTGGAAGTGAAAAAATATATCTTTGGATAACTCGTACAAAAATTTCAAAAATTTTGAGTCCTAACCCTCCCGGCTCACTCCAAATCAAATCGCACAGGTTTTGACTTTAGGCCTTTCAATTTTGCTCAAATTTTTTTTGTAGGTTCTTCTTGAGATGGTCTGATGAAGAAATAACCATCATTTTGATCCTAATCCTTCTGGGGGAGGAGGGGAGGTAGAGTCCTCGTGATTTTCGTACAATTGGAACTTTTCACGAAACGACTCAACTTTGAAGGTTTACTGGTTTAGGTATGTATCTCGAGATTGATAGGGTCCAAGATGAATATTTTTCGGAGTTTTGTAGAGAATTGAAAGGAGATTCAAACCAGAGGTTCAAAATTTTAAGTGCTCAAAGTTGAACTTTTGAGATAAAAGCCCAATTTTTGTGATCAGCACAAAATTTCAAAGCGACCATGCAAAAAATCTGAAAAAATCACAATGAGGAGAACTTTCTACGTGCTTTTAAACCAATTACTTTTCAATATGGCATCTCAACGCCCCTAGGGGGTACAAGGGTCCTCGATTTCTATCAAAATTAAAAAAAAATGGAAAAATGAAGTGACATCGATTTTTATTAATTTATGAACTCTGAGTTTGAATATTGGCTCAATTTTTTGTCCCGACCCTTCTTAACCCCTCCGCCGAAAGAATTGAAAATGACGTGCGACATATCGTTTGTTTCGTTTTCAAGGTCTCTGAGTCCGAATATTCATTTATTTTTTGAATACACTTCAGTTCCCCCCCCCCCCCGCTCCACAAAAACAGGAAAAAGTACGAAAAAAATTAAAACAACGTGTGGCACATCGATTCCTACTAATTTGAGGATTTTGAGCTCGATTATTAAATACTGCCTCGATCTGCCTTCCCTATGCCCCACACTGCCCCTCAAATAACCAAAAAATGTATTTTTTTCATTTTTTTCGCTAAAATGCATTCAAACAAACAGTACGTTACAATAAATGTTTCACGAAAAAAATTGAAGATGATCACGGGTTAGGCAACTCGAGTAAGTTGATCCTTCTTTGATCATTTACGTGGGTCAAGTTTTTATCAACATTTTGTACTTTTTGCAATTTTAACCGGAAATTCGTACGTTTTTAGTAGTTTTGAAGTACTTAATGTTCTTTTCGTGCTGCGGTAAAAACCTTGATTTTTTATGGCACAAAACTAGTTTTTTCCCAAATTCCCAACTTATTTTGCTGACCTTTCCTTGAGAAAATCGAAAAATTTTCACAAAAAATTCCATGTTCCCCTCGGCCCTAAATCTGCGAATTTACATCTTGGCCTCTTGAAAAAAAAATGTATTTTTTTGACTGTTGTTGTTTATAATTAATTAACCCATTTTCCTCATTTCATTCACTTGAAAATTGAGAGTCTTAATTGAAGGGGAAAATCACCCATAGAAAATTATTATTTTTAAAAAATCCCATTGAACCTGAAAAGGAGGCAAAAAATGGTCATCAACTCCGGATAATTAAAAATTAAAACGTTCAAATCGAGGAAAACATGTCTGAGATTTATGCAAGTCATTTTGGCCATCATTAATACGAATTTGTGACGCATCCAGAGTTCAAAATAAAAATAAGCAGTACGGACTATTTACTATTTATAGATTTGAAAATAAGACGATGGATGGTTGGGTGGATGGTGAGCCCTTGCACAATAGACAAATATGTAATATGCAAGTCTATGTATCTAACTTAAGCTGGCTTGACGAGAGTAAGTGAATAAGTACTTACCAAAAAATACAATTTGGTGGACATGTTTGCCGATATGAACCTCACGTTGCGTACACGGAACCCGCGAATAAAAAATGTAAAAATTTCGAAGACCCGGAGCGGCCAGTCGAATTCTATTTCGCTTTGTTTTTGTTTTGCTTGTCGGCTGACAAGTGCACCGCGCAAGTTGAACTGGTTAATTGCGAATCGAGATTTTACTCGCGCATTTATTTATATAGTGGTACAGGTATCGGCGGAAAACGTGGAAAACCGGTGGTAGGTTCGTTTTGACCTTAACCTCGAGTTTCGGATGAAAAACCCTGAATTATTGAACAATGGTTGGTTAGTTGGATGGATGGTTGTCGCGTTCGCGTTGTCGTTACGTTACTCCCATTTCCCGTTTACCATCCAGAGTACCTACGAGAGGACCTAACGTATGCGTACGTCTCCGAGAACCGTCTAAATAAAGGTATAGTCTGTTCCATTTAAGAATGGACTGACGTCATCAAGAAATTTAAAAAAATTTACGACAAACGTAAACACAAACAGATAAATTTGAACAATAAGAACCAATAGCCGAGAATTTTTCGGATGACCAATCATATGACGTCAGTTTACTCAGACGGAATAATAAAATGACTGATGACGGTAGGGAAATAAAAAAACAATTACTGCTAATTTTTCACCCCTAATATCCGTTTTGGGAGATTTTGAAAAATGTAATTTTTTCATATATTTGCACTCTTGTTTTTGAATGAGTATTTGAAGAAAAATTATATTCGGAGAAATTTTCAGGCAAAATACCGTAATACGTTCATCTGATCCCAGAAAATCAATAACAGTGATTTTTCACTTCTCCCAAATTTTTTTTCAAAACTACGTAGGTACATTGATACTTCCTGGACTTCAACCCAACTAAATTTCATGTAGAAAGGAGCCGCAGCAAACATAATTGAAAATTTTGAAAACCAATTTATTCTGGCACGAAACAGTTATTTTTCGAGGCAGGAGGGACTTGAAAATGTCACAAATTTGTCGACCTAGTTACATCTTTAAAAATTCACCCTCTACTCCTCTCATTTGCTTCATTTCTTGCACCAAATTCGTCATTTTTTTCAAATCCATTACTTATTTTATCATAATTTGAAAAATATACGAAATCGTCTATTCGTCCCGAGCGAGCCGAGCGAAAGCGGAAATTTTCAAGAAAAATTATAAAATTTAGTGGTTCTAGTGAATATGAGAAAGATAAATTTGGCCCGAATGAAGCGAGGACGACAATTTTAAAAAACATCAAATTCAAGGTGCAATTGAACAATGTTTTGAATTTATAAACCTGAATTAAGAATCGGCCACTTCTACTTTAAAACTACTAAATGAGAAATACTTACGATAAGGCCGAACGCAGCGAGGCCAAATATTTAAAAAAATTTGATTTTTATGCATGGAAAATAAATTTGAAGTAGAAAAAATTTAATAAAATCAGTTGAAATAAATTTTAGGGAAAATACAAAAAAAAAATCATTTTACATCTAGAATTTAGATTAATCTAAAACTATGGAAGGAGAAATACAATAAAGCCTACCTAATGCAAAAAGGTAATTTTTTTGAAATATTTGATTGCTTTTTTCCTACAAAAAAATTGAATAAATAAATATTAAAGTCAAGCCATTCAATTTTCCCAATTTGGAAAAACATGGATAACAGGTATAAATTTCTCCCATTTCACATTTATTATTTAAAAAAAAAAAAAAAAAAAAAACGTGAAAGTACGAAATGAATGTCTATTTTCTTCAATTTGTAAAAATATATATGAGTGCATATAGTAAATTTCCCCACATGGGAAAATATGACAATTTTTCAATCATGGGCAAATATGCAAATTTTTATAACATGGAAAAATGTTAAAAATTTTCCAACATGAGAAAATGGGAAAATGTAAAAAAATTTCAACATGGAAAAATGTTAAAAATTTTCCAATAAGGGAAAATGGAAAAATTTTCCAACATGAAATAATATGAAAATTTTTCAACATGGGAAAATATAAAAATTTTTCCAGCATGAGGAAATAATGAAAACTTTTCCACCATGGGAAAATATGAAAATTTTTCCAACATAAGAAAATGCCTATGAAAAATATTTCAACATAAGAAGATTTTTCCATCATGGGAAAATATGAACATTTTTCAACATGGGAAAATATAAAAAATTTTCCAACATGAGAAAATATGAAAATTTTTCCAGCATGAGAAAATATGAAAACTTTTTCAACATGGGAAGATATGAAGATTTTTCCAACATGGGAAATATGAAAATTTTTCCAACATAAGAAAATACATATGAAAAATATTTCAACATAGGAAGATATGAAGATTTTTCCATCATGAGAATTTATGAACATTTTTCAACATGGGAAAATATAAAAAATTTTCCAACATGAGAAAATATGAAAATTTTTCCAGCATGAGAAAATATGAAAACTTTTTATACATGGGAAGATATGAAGATTTTTCCAACATGGGAAAATATGAAAATTTTTCCAACATAAGAAAATACCTATGAAAAATATTTCAACATAGAAAGATATGAAGATTTTTCCATCATGAGAATTTATGAACATTTTTCAACATGAGAAAATACGCAAATTTTTCCAACATGAGAAAATATGAAAATTTTTCCATCATGGGAAAATATGAAAATGTTTTCAACATGGAATGATATGAAAATGTTTTCAACATGGAATGATATAAAAATTTTTCCAGCATGAGAAAATAATGAAAACTTTTTCAACATGGGAAAATGTAAAAAATTTCCAACATGGAAAAATGTAAAAAATTTTCCAATATGGGAAAATGGAAAAATTTTCCAACATGAAAAAATATGAAGATTTTTCAACATGGGAAAATATAAAAATTTTTCCAGCATGAGAAAATAATGAAAACTTTTCCACCATGGGAAAATACGAAAATTTTTCCAACATAAGAAAATGCCTATGAAAAATATTTCAACATAGGAAGATTTTTCCATCATGGGAAAATATGAACATTTTTCAACATGGGAAAATATAAAAAATTTTCCAACATGAGAAAATATGAAAATTTTTCCAGCATGAGAAAATATGAAAACTTTTTCAACATGGGAAGATATGAAGATTTTTCCAACATAAGAAAATACCTATGAAAAATATTTCAACATAGGAAGATATGAAGATTTTTCCGTCATGGGAATTTATGAACATTTTTCCAACATGAGAAAATATGAAAATTTTTTCAACTTGGGAAAATATGAAAATTGTTTCATCATGGGAAGATTTTTCCATCATGGGAAAATATGAAAATGTTTTCAACATGGAATGATATGAAAATGTTTACAGCATGGGAAAATATGAGTAAAATAGTAAATTTTCCTAACGTTCGAGTATGGGTAGAAATGGTAAATTTTCCCGACGAATACTCAAAAATATCGTTGTAAGGATAGAAAGAAGAGTGAGGGCGAGGGGAGGGGAGGGGGATGGGGTAAGTAACGCACTCCTTTATCGGGAAGTCCCTGCATAAAATTACCCCAGACGATTTCAAATGGTAAAATCAAATATCAATTTATACTATGCTCATTTGACCCCTAAATATATTTTTCTAAATAATTGCTAAAAATACGAAATAGTAAATATATTTTGAGTACCCCTCTGGTGGGATGGAGGTAACTGAAAAGTCGATGTAAATGATTTTCTGAGGTCAAATAAAGGACTTCTGAAAGAAAATTTACCCAAAAATAATTTTTTTCCAAGCACACGAAGAAATGGTTAATTTTTAAAAGCCTCTTCTAAAACAAGGGGTAGGAGTGAAAAATAGCCATTAGACGTTTTATTGGATACAGCACTATATACTACGACCATTCTCTGGAAAATTTGCTCAAAAATCTTTTTTTTTTTGGAGCCATATTAAAAAACTTTAAAAATACTAGCTTCCCCCCTCTCTATCAAAAAGTGGACAGGAGCCGTAAATCATCACCATTGATATTTTTGAGCTTAACTATTAATGCTCAGACTATTCTCGGAAAAATTCCTTCAAAAATCTTTTTTTTTTTAATTTTTCAGAATATTTTTTGAAAATAAAAAGATTTTTAGCCTTGGTAGGGAGCAGTAGGCAAATGCTGAATCATGGCGGTATTATTTTTACCTCGATGTTTTGAAACCTAAACACAACTTTTGTATTTTCAAAAAAAGTTGCAAAAAAATGAAATAAGAAGACGAGACGATGAAGACATCCGTCGCATCGTGCTGTCGGACGCCAATACCACTGACTCTACACCGCTCATCAGTCTGCCTACGCCCATACTTCAGTTCATCTCCAATCCCATCAGAGGTACATTTTCAGAATACCTTATTTATGGTCTATGACGATTGATAACGTAACCTAACGATATCGAATTTCTAGCGACCACCTGTTTGCACACGGTAATCGTTCGACTGCACATTACGTACGTATGTGCGTGTACTTACGTTGGACTTAGGCGTACTTACGTTTCCGGATAAAATAGCAGCACCCCGAACGGCGAACGCGAACCAGTTTCAGTTATTTTCAGGCCAAGTTCGCCGCGGTAATTTTTCCCCAATTTGACCGTAACCTAATTTCGTATGCAAACATCAACATATTTGGTATTCGTATACGTAGGTAGGTACCTAACCACCCATACCTACCAATACTAATTCAAACTCGTACTTACCACTTGCTATTTAAGTTTACAGACAACTTGACAATTTCAAACTTAAAACTTACAAAACTGTCGCAGCGCTACGATCGCAACCACCAAGGTTTTAGTATACTTACGAGAATGAGTACTTATTGTTTCATGCTACCGTTACATTCGATTGGAAAACTGGCACCGAGAAGTTCTCAATTTTAAATCATCCTTCCCACTCCAGGGAGTAAACTAGTGGGTTTGGAGTGAGAATGACTCCGAAAATGGATTCAGGGAGCCGAAAAACATGGAATTCGATACCTTAATCGATAAAATTGAAAAATTCTCAATTTCAGTCACATTTTCCCTTTCTGAGTGTCCAGTTGCGTCTACAGTCAAAATAACCCCAAAAAATGGATTCAAGGGGTCAAAACTCATTGATTTCGACACCTCACTTGATAAAGCTAAAAAAATATTAATTTTGATCTCCCCCCCCCCCCCTCAGAAGAACAGCTTTTGAATTTGAAGTCCAAAATTTACAGAAATTAACTCAGAGCTTTGAAAACCTCCTCCCATCAATTTTAAAACATTTCTTCGAATAATTCATTAAAGTTTATTTTTCTAATTTTTTTTTTGTTCAAGTTCTAAAAAAAATGTTGGCTCGATTTTGAGGTGTCTGAGTGAACGATTCAAATTTGGCGTTATTTACAACTTTTCAATCTCCTAATCGAGGACAAAAGTGGTACCCAATTTCGAGATCAATGATTCAAAGAGATGTAGAAACTGAAATCGCACTTTTTTTAGGTGATGAGAATGACCGAGGTTTCCAGCTGGTAGCAATACACAAAAATAACAAAAAATCGAAGTTTTTTTTCGAAAAAACCTCACTTTGAGGTCCCCAACTCCGTCCCCTGTTGGCCTGGAGAGCCTCGAAAATTCTGAGACGTCCTCCCACTAAAAATAAACCACCTCGCTAATTTTCGTCAAAATTCAAGACATGTGTTTTTTTTTTATCAACCCTAATACTTATCTATCTTAAGAATTGAAATCAGAGTGCCATATGTAGCTGATCAAAAGAATTCTGAACCCATTCGTTTCCCACACAGCGCTGACCGCACGCATGATCAATTGTTCATGTTATCAAGATTTGTCGTGTAGGTATTTATCTGGGCACGTGGCGACGTGGGACGTGCGGCCAAAGGCCAAGCTAACCTACTACTCGCAAGACGCAAGTACACAAAGTGACTGTATCGCATTGCACGCAAACTTTCGGACGCGGACCCATCGAAGCGTATCGAAAAAGCCGTCGACTTTGAAATAAAAACCAAAAACCATAAAACGTAACGTAACGCTATATGCGTAGACATCACGTAACTATGCTTACGTTTATCCCTGGACGTACTTAGTAGCTGGTACTACGCACTACGCTGGTAACCACCGATACCGCTACACCTCTGCCTACATTCGGAGTACAAATCTAGGTCCGATATCTATCATTTACCTATTTTATTTTCTATCGCATTCACATATCAATGTAGGTATTTGGGTACAAGGCAACTCGGCAGCGACTGCTATAATTATTCAGTTTGAATTTTTGATTTAAAAGAAAAACTATTTTAAAAAAATTGAATGCAGGAAATGAGTAGCACGTTAAAACCCGAACAAATTTTGTTCTGAGGATTTTTTGCCCGGAATTAAAATTTAACGGGCTATGGATCATTCAAAATGAATGGGTTTTTAGCATTTTCAATTTTTTCAACATTGAATTAATGTTGCGATTAATTTGGGATGATTTTTAATCCCAGACTAATCGCAGCCTAATAATCGCAGGTATTTTTTTGATTTTGGAGGCCGGAATGATCATTGAGATGGATTTTCATCCCAGAAATTTCATTGGACGATTTTTCCGACCAACAGAACAGAATAGAACAGTATGAAAAAATAAAAGCAACTTAATTTACGGTTTTGACTGAACAATGAACAAAACTGAACAAAACCTTTAAATTTCGCATTTAAAAAAATTTTCCAATCATTGAGTTGGAAGAAATTTTGAAAAACATGAAGTTAAGATTTTCTTAAAGATTCAAAATTGACAAAAAATTGAGGGAAAATTTTAATATCGTTGAAAAATTTTTTGAGTAGTTAAATTTCAAAAAAAATTGTCAACTTAATGTTTCTCAAATTTTTTTTAACTCAATAATTAATTAGAAGAGATTTTGGGACGTAATAGAAATATGAAATTCAATAAAAAATTTTTAAAATTAAAGTTGAATAAATTTTTAGAAATAATTTAATTTAAAAAAATTGACCAATGGAAAAATTTTAAAATTTGGTATAAGTTTGAAAAAAAAAGTTATAATTAAATAAATTGAAAAAATTTAAGATTTTGAAAAAATATCGTCGAAATCCTTTTTGAGTCAAAATGAATTAATAGCTATTTCTGAAGCATTGATACCTCGATTTTTGGAAACTGTAAACTGAAACTGAACAAATCAACTTAAACAAAACCAGAACAGAGCAAAAAAAATCATTTTCGCTTAAACAAAAAACACCAGAACGATAATTCATCTTGAAAATGATTTATTTCTGAACGGGACAGAAACAAAATCAACGCTCTGTTTCACCAGCCCTGTTTTTAACGTACTATTCATTTTTAAAACGATTTTTTGAACAATTTTTTCTTTGACATCCCTTTAATTTTCAAACCGGACGAAAAATTGTAATAATAAAATTTCTGTCCTCGCGATTAAAAAATGTATTTGCGCCCATTTTTTTCCTACAGTCATTTGCCCCTACAATTTTCAAGACAGAAAATTAATTTATCTAGTCATTTTTTTAGTGGTAGGTACATTGATTGTATCCAAGTTCACGTAATTACTCACCAAACACCCTGTTTAGTAAAATTTACCAGAAGAACTACTTACTAATTTTTGTTCAACAGTTCCCAATTATTATATTTTACAGAAAAGTTTAATAATTTTTTTTTCAGTGTTATGGCTGGCTGGCCATTGCTGTAGGCATTTTCCGCAAATATTCCTTATTCCGCATTTACCTGCGCGACGCATTGGAATACGTTTTTTCTCGAACTACCCTATACTGGGATCCATTTACCATGGAGGCAAGCTCATGCGTGCGTAACACCAGCACTTGTAGCTGCGTCGCCGCCAAATCGAGAATAAGTATATATGTAAATATGATATAAGTACATAAGTGAATTTAATTATCATCCGGTAATGATAATTAACCTACATATTCCTTACAATTTACAAGTACGTATAAGCGTACCTATGTATATTGTATGCATGGTATCGACGTAGGACATATTTATGTATTTACTATGTGTGGGTATGAAGGATGGACCAAAAACAAAACATGTCCTGGATTTTTATAAAAATTGGTGAGATGGTTTACTGTGAGAGGGAAACCTTCTTAAAAAAATATGGAATCTCTTAGCCTAACGAAAGACCTCAAATTGGCGTCATTATTTTAAAAAAAATAACACTTTTTTTCATTTTGAGTTTTTATACTTCCCTAAACTACTGACCTCAAAATTCGATATTATTTTTTGTCTTCTACAAGAGGGTTGAAAAGTTGCAGATAGAAAAGTTGACAAAAACTTCTTCACTGGAATTCATTCCAATTTCTAAATCACCGATTTCATCTGCAAAGAGAAATGTTCTTACTCCTAGAAATAGATTAGTTCAATTTTGTTTATCAAATAAAGTTAATCAGACAGTAGCTACTAGCATAGCTTTTAATAAAAAGTAGGTACCTTAGGGTCAGAAATAATCCTAAAAATCACAAATTTCGAGAAAGCCCTCCAGATATAGGTAACGGGTGGGAAATAATTAATCTAAATGAATCAGATAAAAAGAATTACACAGGTCGACACAATTTTTGTGCCTGGGTTCCGATTGCCAAAGTTTGGTTGCTTTTATGTACCTAACTAATGAAGGGAAAAATGATTTTTTGACCAAAATTTGCTTTTGGTGGTGGGGGCTCGAAAAATAAGGGGTTTCAAGAACAATAAACACGAGCTTGAGAGAAAAAATTTCATTTTTTGGCATAATCTTATAGGAAAATGAACAGCGAATCGAATGGAACAACCCGCAGATCTCTATCTCATTTAGAAAAAAGTTACAGCTTAAACATT
Organism: Pseudococcus viburni; assembly: GCA_033439095.1. Taxonomy (NCBI): domain Eukaryota; kingdom Metazoa; phylum Arthropoda; class Insecta; order Hemiptera; family Pseudococcidae; genus Pseudococcus; species Pseudococcus viburni. The sequence goes on from JAVBJF010000311.1 coordinate 427,627, forward strand.
CGTAAATTCTGTGAAAGAATCGCATTTTTTTTGTACCTTACCTATCAAAAAGTTACATTTCTGAGCAAACTAAGCATCCAACAAAAAAAAAAACCGAGAACCCAAAGTTGTAGAGAATAAAATTTCCAATCTGAAAACATCAATTAGATTTTTCTGGGAGGCATACATTTCAAACTATTTTCGAGTTAGTTGAACATTAGTGGAAAAAATTAAAAATATATAATTATATAGGTAAATCAATTTTTAGTTGCTGAAAGTTACTCATGTTCGACTTTACTTGAAAATATCTCAAAAACTATGCCTTTCAGAAAAATTTATCCTCTTTTATCAGATATGAAATTTCATTCTCTACAATTTTGGTTCTTATTATTTTTGCCGTAGAACTGGTATGTTTTCCGAAACCACTGGTATGATTTCTAAAACCACTGACATGATTTCCAAAACCACTGGGATGATGTCCAAAACCACTGGTAGGATTTTCAGAACCACTGGTATGATTCCTAAAACCACTGGTATGATTTCCAAAACCCACTGACATGATTTTCAAAACCACTGGTATGATTCCCAAAGTCACTGGTATGATTTCCAAAACCACTGAGATGAATTCCAAAATCACTGGTATGATTTCCAAAACCACTGGTATGATTTCCGAAACCACTGGTATGATTTTTGAAAAAAATGGTATGATTTTCAAAACTACTGGGATGATTTTCAAAACCCTGCACTGGTATGATTCCTAAAATTACTGGTATGATTTCCAAATCCACTGGTATGATTTTTAAAATCACTTGTATGATTGCCAAATCAACTGGTATGATTCCCAAAACCACTGGTATGATTCCAAGAATCACTGGTATGATTCCCAGAATCACTGGTAAGATTCCTAAAATCACTGGAATGATTTCCAAATCCA